>CM076581.1:850062105-850321290 GCA_034641835.2 Pinus albicaulis
AAGCATGGATGGATGATTTTTTCATATATATATATATATATATATATATATATATATATATATATATATATATGACGTTGTGAAATTATACTCGTTTTTAGGAGTAAACTCATAAAATTTCTAGCTTACTATTGGATGTAGATTATTGTTTCCTTATTTTCACCTATTTTCAAACACGAAGAAAAAATAAGTATCCTTGATAGAATGGTCAAGTGATTACAATGTGTATTTTCTATTTGATTGGACCTAATCTAAAAGGATTGTTTTTAGGTTAGGGTAGGTTACGACTATGCCCAAATAAGTACAATGTATAAACATTAGTTTATTGTAAATCCTCATAAATCGTTCTACAATTACATGATAAAACATGTTGAATAGTGTAGCAAGAAATTCTCAATTTGACTTACCCTTGGTCAAATTGAGAAAATTCGAAATTTCGACATCAACACACAACTTGGAGGTAGTTACTTAAGGTGACATGGTTCTTTTCACTCTGTTAGCTCAGTAAATTCAAGTTAGTGGGCTTGGAGTTCAATTTGCATGTGTTGATTTCTAATTTGTAGTAATCCAGTTCAGTTATTTCCAGTTGTATTTAGTTAAACTAGTTCTAACTATTGACAAAACTAATTGGATGTCAATTGTGTTGTGGGACAACATTTTAACTTAGTTATCATCCAATTAATAGTTCAATAAACAAAAAATAACTCATGCATGCAAGGAATTCAAATTTCTCAGTTGTAGTGGAGATTCCAAGGTAGTGTAACATTAGTTGTAAAATAGTTTTGAGTGTACAGGTGCTGCATGCAGTCAACGATACATCCCTAGGAATTGTGCAATCAATTGGAGAAAAATTCCTAAAATATAGGGGCGTAATTCCTCACGATTTTTGCAAGGAAATAGAAGCTCAAGTGGGGGCATGAATTGACTAAGTCTATATCTAAGCTTCTCATTAAGCAAAGAGAACAATTATTATTTTGTACGTTGAGCTCAGAGCAAGCAAGCAATTGTAATACATTCTCTATTCGTCTAATTAATGCAAGAAGTCTTAAGGGTTTTTACTAGTTGGTTTCCCTTAGATAATGTTTTTTACTTGTGTATGTGATTGATGCATGTTTGCAAATGATATTCTAAATTGTGAATTAATTTCTGCAGAGCAATAGAGTAGAATTGTGTCTCTTGATTTAGATTAAATTTTTTGAGTAATTTCAATTATATCACCATATTTCTACATTGTATCAAAGCAAGATTCACATTAGAACAATAATTTCAAATTTGTTCCTCAAGGTGTTCTAATTTGTAGCTTCATTGTAGAAGAATTTATTCAGAGTTGGTATTTGTAGCTTCATTGTAGAAGAATTTATTCAGAGTTGGTATTTGTAGCTTCATTGTAGAAGAATTTATTCAGAGTTGGTAGAATGGCCTTGAATGGACTAATATTAGAGTATGCCTTGGAAGGCCACTCGAATTTCATTGCATGGAAGGATCACATGGAGGTAGTGCTTGATGACAATGGATTGTTGGAATATGTCAAGATAGAAATTCCAAAACCAGGATAAGATGATCCCAAAAACCTAGCCTAATGGAATAAAGATGTATCCAAGGCGAGGAGAATAATATTGGAGGGAGTGAGAGACCACATTGTCTCAAATCTCCATGGGAAATAAAGTCATTTCACAATGTGGAAGGCACAAACTAAGCTATTCGAAAAAAATAGTGACCATAGAAAATTGGCCCTGAAATACAAACTTTGAAACATAAAGATACAAAAGCATGATACTATTATGTTGTATCTCACGAGATTTACACAAGTTCAGGATGAGCTTAGAGGGTTTGGTTTGAATGTTGCAGAAGATGAGTTGGTAATCCTAGCTCTTCTAGGCCTTCCTAAAACCTAGCATAGCTACCAAGACTCAGTGAATGAGAGGGAGAAATTACCAAATTGGGAATTATTATGGTCTGATTTGGTACAAGAAGAAATTAAGCGAAGTACCAGATATGGAGTTTCATCCAAGGGAGAGGATAAAAAAAAAATCATTGGTTGGAAAGGGAAAGAAGGGAAAGGGTAAGAAATATCAAACAAAACCAGAATCCAGCCAAGGGGGCAAGAAGAAAGACTTTTCCAAAATTAAATGCTTCAATTGTCATGAAATTTGGCACTATGCTACAAAGTGTCCACGCAAAAAGTATAGCAAGAATAAATCAGGAGGAGCATCGGGTGAAGCATTGGCTTCATATTTTGAGCTAGACCTCACCCTTATTACATGCATGGTCAGGACTGTGATGGGGAGTATGTGGTACTTCAACTCAAGTGCCTTGTTCCACATGACAGTGTGTAGAGATTTTTTCAGTGACTTGGAGGAGAAATATCTCCAAATGCATATCGATCTTGGGGATAGTGGAAGGTATAGTGCTACTAGGATTTGTACAATAACCTTTAAGAGGGAGTTGGTATCCCCTCCTCAACTCAAATATTTCATGTTTGTAAGAGGCATGAAGATGAACCTCATATTTGTAGTAGAATTGGAAGAACGCCATTATGATGTGATCTTCAATAAAGGGAAAGCCTTTTTGAGACACATAGCCACTAGAAGTTGAAGAATATCAGGGTTCATGTGAAGAATCTATATAAACTTGATGTGGAAGATTGCACTACATTAAGGAGTAAGGCAGGGTAACTGAAAAATTGCAATGTGGATGAACTCTAGCACATGATATTGTTCCATTTTCATCATGGCTCCTTAAAAATTATGCATCAAATAACCATTGGCCTCCCTAAAGGATCACTTGAGCAGCATGATTTATGCAAGGGTTGTACCTTGGGGAAGTATGTGAAATCCACATTCCGTTATCGAGACAACAAAACACATGTGGTCTTGGAGAAAGTCCATTATGATTTTTATGGACCCTTATCAATAGCCCCCATTACCAAACATAAATACTATTTTATTTTTATTGACGATTTCTCAAGAAAGTGTTGGCTCTTCTTCATGTGGAAGAAGGATGGGACATTCTCAAAGCTTTTAGAATTCAATGCACTAATTGAGAAAGACACCGGAAAAAAGGTGAAGGCTCTTAGGGGTGACAATGTAGGAGAGTATGTTTCAAATGACTTCAAGGAATTTTGCGCAAAATAAGGAATTAGAAGAGAATTGACAGTAGCCCACAACCCACAAAAAAATGGGGTAGTTGAGAGGAAGAACTAGAGAATTGTGGGAGCTACGAGAGCTATGTTACGTGACCAAGGCCTTCCACTGCATTTGTGTGCATAGGCATGTAAAACAACAGTATACTTGTAGAACTGGAGTCCTCATTGTTTTTTTGTTATGATTACACTGGAGGAGGCTTTCTCGGGGAGAAAGTTGGATGTGTCTCATTTCAAAATTTTTGTAGCCTCTACTTATTGCCATGTCTCCAAAGATTCAAGGATGAAACTTGAGCTGACAACAGAGTTGGGAGTTTTTGTGGTATTATGGGAGTTTTGAGGTCTAAAATGGGCCTCCTAAGAAATTATAAAATAATAGTGAAAATAATAAAATAATATTAGATTACATCATCAAATATTAGAGGGAAAAAATAAATAACTATTTTTCAACTCGTATTTTCAACTTATCTCCCTATGGGTTTACTCAAATTTCGAGCAGAAACACTCATTGGATGCATAATTTGATTCCTCATCCAAGGAGTACCCATGTTTCAAACTTTCAATAGACCTTTCTACACGAAAAATGAGAAATACATGAAAAACATGATTGCAATCACGTTTTTTCATTTATTTCTCATTTTTTGTGTAGAAATGTCCATCGAAAGTATGCAAAATGGGTACTCCTTAGATGAAGAATTAAATTCTTCATCCAACAAGTTCTCCTTCTCAAAATTTGAGTAAAACCTTAGGAAGATAAGTTGAAAATATGAGTTGGAAAAGTAGTTTTATTATTTTATTATTTTTTATTATTTCTCCTTTTTTACTCCAAAAATGGTGAATCATACCCCGTGGTTGACATCATCATATTGAATCCTATTGGTTCTTATAAATTTTATTTTGGTTGTACATTTTACTTAGGAGGCCCATTTTGGGCCTCAAAATTCCCTTAATGGCTACACTGAAACTCCACACAATTACCAGGTGTACTTACCTTCCGTCAAAATGAAAATTGTGCAAAGGGATGAAATTTTTTATGAGGAGAAAGAAATGAGATTCTCTCTTGAAAGGAAGATGAAATCCCACCAGAATAGGAGATTTTAGCTCCAAAGGAGGAGCCTTAGGAAGTTGTGGACTAGTCACAAATGGAGGAGAAAAGAGGAGGAAAAGTGGAGGAACCCACTCAATTAGGACTATCTAGAGAAGGTAGAAAAAGAACCAAGGAATTTGATAGATCGGTGTAGTATGTGAGGGAGAATGTGGGAGCTCCTTTAAATTTTTGTAGGAAAAGGAGGTCACCTGAGAGGTACACTAGCTACATGGCTATAATGACTGAGCTTGTAGAGAATGAGCCATCCTCTTTTGAGGAAGCAGTTGAGCAACCAGTTTGCATTGATGCAATGGTGGAAGAATATGAATCCATTGTAGTGAACACTGTTTCGGAAGTGGTTCCAAGACCGAAAGATAAACAAGTTGTGGGTTTGATATGGATATTCAAGGTTAAGCATGCAGAAAATAGAATGATAGAGAAGTATACGGTCAGATTTGTTGTAGAAATATTCTCTCAAGTTGAGGGAATTTACTATGAGGAAACAATTTCTCCAATAGCAAGGTATTCATCCATCTAATCAATTTTTTCACTGGATGCACAGATGGGGTGGAAGATCCACCAGATGGATGTAAAAACAACATTCCTCAATGGTGTTATTGAGGAGGAAGTATACATAGAGAAACCAGAAGGTTTTGAGATATTTTATCGGGATTCTCATGTGTGAATACTCAGGCGAGTATTGTATGGTGTCAAAATGGCACCATGAGCTTGGTACACTTGGATTTATAGTTATCTCATGGGATTGGGCTTCATCGAAAGTGAAGTGCATGAAAACCTCTATTATATTTTGGTAGAAGGTAAATTTCATATCATTGTTTTATATGTTGATGATTTAATATTGACAAGTGATGAGAATTTGATCAAATATTGCAAGGAGGACCTTTCAAGGGATTTTGAAATGAAATACATGGGTCTCACGCACTACTCCCTTGGGCTAGAATTATGGCAAGGTGACAGGGAATTGTTTATTTCTAAATGAAAGTATGCCAACGAGATGTTGCATATATTTTGTATGGATATTTATAGGCCCATGGAGACACCTCTAGTGACCAACTAAATGAAGGAGGATGCCACTTCAGGTGAAGAGGTTGATGGTACCATTTACTAGAAGCTAGTGGGTTCATGGATGTATCTTGTGAAGACACAACTAGATATGTGCTATGCAGTCAACCACATGATCCAAGCTATGGTTAGTCTGATTAAATTGTATTAGAAGGTAGCTAAATATTTTTTATGGTACTTCAAAGGCCCTATCTAGTATGGATTATGGTAGAGTTGGAAAAAGGAAGTGAAGTTGTGTGGCTTCACAGATTCAAATAGTGAAGGGAGTCCATCTAACCGAAAGAGTGCATCACGTGGAATTTTCAGTGTTGGGTCTACAACAATTTCCTGGTACAACAGGAAGCATAGGTATGTGGCACTCAAGAAGATGAATATGTGGATGCAAGTCAAGCAACATGTGAGATGATCTGGATGAGAAAGATACTCGTTGGAGTGTTTTTTTAGGGGATGGATCCAATGGTGATATATTGTGATAATAAAATTTAATTAAGATATTTGAGAATCTAGTGTTTCACAATTGATCCAAGCATATAGATATTTGGTATCATCATTTACGAGACTGTGTGCAATGGAGGATTATGTTGCTACAATACATTCTAACAGAGGAACAAGATGTTGACATCTTGAAAAATTAGTTTTCAAGAGGGAAGTTTGAATTCCACAAGTGCATGATAGGGTTGGTTTAAAACCCCTTTCTTGCTAAGAAGGAGTGTTGAATAGTGTGGTAGGAAAGTATTGATTCGAATTTTCCTTGTTCAAAGTGATAAAATTCGAAATTTCCAGATTAGCAGACAACTTGGAGATAATTAACTTAGGTGACATGGATCTTGTCACTCAATTATCTCGGTAAATTCTAGTTAGTGGGATTGGAGTTCAGTTTTCATGTGTTGATTTCCAATTGGTAGCAATCTAGTTTAGTTATTTCCAGTTGTATTTAGTTAAGCTAGTTCTAACTGTTGATAGAACTAGAGTGAGGTCGGTTGTGTAGTGGTAAAATAGTCAAACTCAGTGATCATCTAGTTAATTTTTCAATCAACCAAAAATATATCACACATGTAAGGAATTCAAATTTCTCAGATATGGTGGAGATTCCAAGGTAATGTAACATCAATTGTAGACTTGTTTTGAGTGTACATGTGTTGCATGCAATCAATGATCAGTCCTTGCGAATTGTGCAATCAATTAGAGGAAAATTCCTAAAAAATAGGAGAATAATTCCTTAGGAATTATGCAAGGAAATAGGAGCTCAGGTGGGGGTAGAAATTGACTAAGTCTAGATCAGAGTTTCTCATTGAGTAGAGAGAACAATTATTCTTTTGCAGGTTAATCTTAGATTAAGCAGGAAATTTTAATACATTCTATATTCATATGATTAATGCAAGCAGGCTTGAGGGGTTTTAACCCGTTGGTTTCCCCTAAATAAATATTCTTACTTGTGTATGTGATTGATGCATGTTTGCGAATTTTTTTCTAAATTGTGAATTAATTTTCGTAGAGAAATAGAGTATAATTGTATCTCTTGATTTATATTATATTTCTTGATCAGTTGTAATTCTATCACTATATTTCTACAAATCCCAATTCTAGTATTTCTTATTCAGTCATAGTTTAAATTGATTTATCATATCTAAGCGAGGTGTGGACATTCTGCTTTCTGAATGATTCAAATTATGCGCAATTTGTTTTAGGTCAAGCAAGCATAAGAACTAAGAGGTTCAAATATAAGTAGGTTTACTTCTCTTTAAGAATGAATACTTTTAGGCATGGGTTGATGTGTCTATTAACCTATTATAAATATTATAAAATTTTTGTTTGAGGTCAAGTTATGTTGGTCAATATCCTATCTAGCCCTAGGGATGTGGCAATGATACTAATTGAAATTTATGTGTTTTACAGTTTGAAGCATCATTAGAGATTTTTGGGATCTCAATAACCTCCAAATAAATGGTGTCCTATTTTGGAGATATTTTTAACACAAAAAATTCCCAAAGGCATATTTCCCATTAAGGTGGTTTCTCGTGCATTTGTTGTAGGTTTAACTGGACAACTACATTATGGAAGATACTCAACATAGGGTTACAACATTGGCATGGAATTTCATTATTTCATTGCAAATTATTTCTATTATCATATCAAATGAGAGTTTGAATATAGGAAAACCCCTTTAGCCTCCTTGGGGGGGAGTTTCAAAGAACCCTGTAAAGTTGGAGATAGATTCAGTTTTGAAAACTCATAAACAATTTATGTTTAAAAAGGTTTCATCCATTGTGTGAAGATAGGTATACTTTTATTATACTAAGGTCCTAGAAAGTAGAGTGGGGTAAATAATTGTGGCCTTCCTTTGATGAAAATATATTTTCGTAGAGAGTGGTGAAATTCATTAGACAACAAAGGATTCATAGTTGTAGTAGAAAGGACACTAGGAATTCTGAGCCATAATGATCACAAGACTAAAGAAATTGATGGATATCAAACCATTTATTCCAAATGGACTTGATACAATTCTTAGATATCTCTCGATAGAGCTTCTTAATTAGAGCTTATTCAATCTCAAAATAAATGTAGTTAGAAACAAGGGGTGAAAACTAGGTAGTTAGTAAGGGATGAGGCCACAATGTAAGGGACTATGACAAATCACTTTGAGGATATCATGAACTTGAATATGCATGGAACATTTAATTAATGCTAAAGTTCGAAAGCTTGAAAATATATCTTACTAATTTAATATTTCATTATTGGGTACTCCATAAATCGATAGAAAATATAACATAGCAATGAATGGATTGAAATAGAATCCATAATCATAACTATCAATGATTCATTGTGAATTCACAGTTATAGTAGGTCAAAAGTGTTAGATATTTTGCAATTGTTGATATTATGATGTCAATTCATATTATTTATATGGATTGTAGTATTTTTATCTCCTTGATTTTTGAAGGTATTGAGGAAGAGTAACAGTTGGTTGGCTTGATATGTGGACACAATAGAAACACAAATCTCCAATGTTCCAAACATATCATACTCATACTCAATGAGAAAGCTAACTTGGCATACACACGAGAACTAAGACTCAAGAAAAAATAGTTTACCATATGAAAATTTATTGACAATTAAGGGAATACTAATTTAGGATACTTGGCATCCTTAGTGAAGCTCACCAATGCTCAGGAGCATCAAAATTCTTGACTAATCAATACTCATTCAATGAGAGTCATAAAAATGTTGAGCCAAATACACATCCCAAAATCATACTAGGGAATATTTGTGAGCCATACTTAGGAGTATGGAGGTTATTTCCATAAAATATGATGAGTTTCTATCTCAACATTCAAAATTTGGATATCAACTATGTTTTTCAACATACCATAATCATTCCCATTGATTCATAGATGCTTGCATAGTTATTCATATTTTTGTGATCCTCAATTTTGGTCTAGGTGTGTGATCCCCAATTTTGGTCACAGGGGAAAATTCAAAAATAAATTTAGAAAACTCAGTTTAAACCCATGAACTATAGATTAGTTGGTTTATTTGGATTTTAGTCTCATGTGATCTCAATTTCAAATCTTACGTGGGAGGGTTTTAGGGGAGGTAGCTAAAAACTACCCCATGTGGTGTCTAGGCTTAATTAAGTCTCAAAAAATACCGATGGTAGCATCCTACAGTTGGGAAGTTAATTATTTAATATAACATTGAGTTAGCCCCAACCAAAAAAAACTAGAAAACCCAGTTTAGGTGCCCCAACTAGAAAAAAAAAACTAGAAAACCTAATTTGGGTCTATAATAACACCAAACAGATATATTTAGAGGATTTCAAATTTATAGTTTCAAGTTTATAGGTTGAAAAATATATTAAGGGGTGGAATGAAATTAAGAAACTAATGATTACGTTACACACCCAATCCTTCTTTGAAAAATCTAACTTTCATTTAAAATTCATAATTGAAGTGAAAGAAAAAAGATAAAATTTTTTGATACTTATGTTCGAGCTTTACTAATGCATTGTGGCCATAATCTTGAACCATCCAAGCTAACAAATTTTTCAGGAGGAAGATTAACCCATAGAAATTTTGTGCCATATGAGGGTTTGGTTTGTTTCATATCTAGCTGCATCAATAATCTCCCATGAATATATTTGTGCAATGGTTGTAGGCATCCCACAATGGTCTGGATTCTATTTTTCCAATTTGATTGAGAAAAAATATTCTCTCCATCCATATTCTTTCATTTCCTCTAGGAATCCCAACTACTCCATGCTTTTTGTTCATGGCAAGTGTTGTGTGAAGAAGTTAGAAATAGCTCAGAATTTGGTAAATCTCACAATACCTTCCCAAATTGTACACCCATGAGAAGATTCATAGACTTACCAGAGATTATCCATCATAATTATGCATTAATCGATCCTATTACTTGAAAAATATATAGATAACTCGAATTGGAACATTATAAAGAGCGGAAAATTTATAATCATAGTTCCTATTGGCACGACCGAAGAACAGTCATGGATCAAAAGAAAATATTTTTAAATTTATAAATTGGATGCAGACTAAGAAGGGTTGATTGTCTTATACCCTTAGTAAGTCGTCACGCCATGTACACAACAAGGAACAAGGGGAAATTAAGAGGAGGATAAACCTATTATGAATTCTAGGAGAGAAAACCTTGGACTTACCTGAGATGAAGCCCTTTGATATTCCACTTGCAAAAATTCCAGAATAAAACTATGAATCAGTTAGTCTCTCTATAAGGACTCTGATAAAAATATTTCAATGAATACCCAAGTTTGCAAAAGGGTAAACCCTGAACCAATCATCATATTTCTAGAGTTTCTCATGCTTTTTTCAAAATAATATGTAAATAATACCCAAGAGCACTATTAATTAGTAAATTTCCCCACGCCATGGAAGTTAAAAAGAAAATCCAAACGAGTAATAGCCCTTGTTAAGAGGAAAGAGTCATTCCTAACTAACATTTAATCTATAGGAACCAAGTGACAATTAAGTTGAAAAGCCTTGAATCACCATGCGCCACAAGATAATTAAGTCTAAAATCCCTGTATGAATCCCAAGGTTTTCTTAGTCCTAGATATACTAAAAAAAAAATAAGTTAGCCATGCAAAGAAACTTGGAATCTTCGAAGGAAAATATAAAAATTTAAATACAGTATGGGTGCAAAGAGTTGTTGGAGAAAAGGTATGGATTCCTAACACTAAGGGCAACAAAATACCCTCGTAGAGTGAAACCCTACCAAAACGGTGGTAGGAACTAGCTGGAAGAACAGGTTTGAGAAAGAAAACCTAGATGAATCGATGTGTTAATAGGTTCAATAAAGAAAACAATTTTTAAGTCTTAAACCGTTAAGAAAAATAGTGATAATTAATAAACAAAGTCTTTTAAGAAAAAATGATAATTTAAGACAAACTGATAATTTTTTCTTAAATAAATTTCTTAACTACCTGTATTATGTAGTATTTACATTGAATTTTATAATTACTCTACTAACACCATGGCAACATCAATGTCATATCCTTTGGGCCCTCTCCAGCTAGTGGTTGTTATCAAGGTTTTTATATATGTTATGTATAGGTTGTTATCTATTTCATGTACTTATTACTACAAGAAATAATATCCTACGATGCAAGTACTACTCGGTTATGCTCAAACCTAGCACATACTTCTGATAGAACATCTTATGACAATGGATTTTTTTCCAGATTAGTAATTAAATTACTTTGCAGAAATCTTCCTAATAGAGTTAAAAAAATATCATCAAAAATATTATTATCATATGTTATTGTATGTGTAACAAAAAACAAGACCAATTTAATGAGAGGATTAAAGGTGTATCCTTTGTTCCACAACTTCAATGCAGATACTATACAACTTAATTTTGTTATAATTATGTATAGAAAAATATTTCATTAATTATAAGGAAGCACAAACACATAAACAATTAAAGAATAACAAAATACTCCCAAAAATATGGTTATGCTTACAATTCCTCTCTAAAATTAAAGGAATTGTATTCAAGTAAATAACGAAAAATAAAAATTGTGCACAAAAGCAATAAAGAATAACCAAGTTCTTCCAAAAATATGGCTAACACATACTTCCACTCTCTCACATTAATGGAATTCGACTAAAATAAATCACACAAAGTATACAAACGACCATAATTGTAAATTAAAAAGGGAGTTGCAAAGTTTCAAGTACTTGGAAATTATTAGCTTGTAATTAAATGGGATGTTGGGAAAATTATTTACTTCAAACTCTATTTGATGAAAAAGAGCACATATCAAGTAGTTTTAATCATATCTCCTTACACCATGTGTACAAACAAACATGATTGCATGTACTGAGTGAAAATATATTCATATGGTCTTTGGTCAATGGATTATAAGGAGGAGCATAAAGAATTTCATTTAAGGTTAGGAAAAAGTGAGTAATATGACACAATAAACATGTTATATGAGTGGAAATTTCATCTTGAAGTTTACTAAGAGGTTCAAAAATAAGGGATTATTTGAAAGAAAACAATATTTGTGTGTATTTTCTTATCTGCATAAACATTTAGTTAGTGAGACAATAAATTCCAAATGAAGCCAGATCTACGGGTATGGAGCACCTTTTTGCAATTCAAAACTATATGCTTGAACATTTAGGTAGTGAGAAAATAATCCCTAAATGAAGCTATATCTAGAGGCATATAACACCTTTTTTAGGTATAAAATCTCTAGGAAGAGATAAAACAATGGATACTTCTATTAAAAAGAAAACGATCCATGTGTTTTTTCCTGTCTACCTAAATATTGGGATAATAAGATAAAAATTCCCAAATGTCATTGTGCTAATAATGGATATACAGTCTCAATGTAGTAGGATATCTAAATAGGAAATAATGTCTACCACAAATGGTATAATAGACATAGGAGGAAAAAATTAAGTTTATTCTTGAGTATCTGAATTAATCATGTGGTGCACGATGATCAAACCCAATCCTTGGAGGGTGAAAACAAACCCTAAACTTCGAGATGAAATGTTTTATCTTATTTTATGATTCAACAAAGAGCCCCATAAGGGAAATGTTGGAAACATCACTTTCAAAAACAAAAATCAAGTGGAAGGCAAGTGTGAATGGCATATAGGGAATCCCCTCACTACAAAGAAAATACCATGAGAAACAACCATATCTTGTCCAATGAATGTGTTCCCATCACACCAACACCTTCAAACATGAAGGTATGCCATGTATATAACCTTCGTCCGTGGAATACCACACCATGCCTTTCTTTCAAGAGGAAAGCACTTAGCTATGGGAAACCACCACTACAAGATTATAAAATAGTTCTTAGGAAATGTTCTTCATTTTTGGGTTCCCTGTTAACATTCCATATATATGAATTGATCATCTAGTACATAATGAGAAAACTATATTTCAAAGGTGAAAAAAAACCCTAAGATATAAGATTATGACAGCAGCCCAAGCTGCTAAACCCACATTCACACTCAATGATGCATATAAAAATGCATTTCAAATTAATTCCCAAAATAAATTCACAATCTGTGAAAATTATAATAATAATATAGAAGCTATATTTCTTGAATTTTGATGGTTATAAAACCATACAATAAACCCACCTTATAACTTCTATTGTGGAAGCTTTACTTTTCAAATTCTGATTTGAAACCATATGAATAAACACATTCCATTGACATCAAATAACATTCGATTTTGCATTAAACTCAAATTTGGATTAAAACCCAAATGTGCTCTCACCTTATGGCAATCTGAGCTTTTTAATACAAACCAAATTGCATGATATGGCCCACAACTTATCAATTATCATACATATGACTTTGTTTTCCAAGCATTCATGGAACATTTCATTTCCTAATGAAACATTCAACTTTGGATTAAAACTAAAGCTTCGGCAACCATTAATGTTCTGTCCATATTAACATACCTTTGTAAATCACCACGCAAGTTCGGACGCGTCCTCCATTGGATCTGCGTTGATCCCAATCGGACGATAATCGCATTAATTTAAGCCTCGTGACTTATTTACCAAAAGTCACACAAAATTGATGGTTTCCAGATACCACCCATACCATCTTCACACTACGTGTCAAGCGCTGAATGTTATCGCGTGATTTCTCAATGAAACTGTTTACCAGTTGAAACTCACACGAATACCATTCATTGTCTCGAAAAACTACTTCACGGTTCATCGCATAGTTCTGTTACTCCTTTAGAACCTCCTTCGAATCATGGTTCCATAGAACTTGGCTCCAATTCAAATCTGCGCTTTTAATTTAGTTTCCTTAACTCAGTTCCATTACACTGGTGTTCCATTTAACAATTCGAATGGTTTGTTTTTTTAAAACCCTCTGCCCTTCGCTTTGTGGTTCTCTGCCTTATTCACTCACGATTCCACTTTCCTTCTTAAATCCGGGACCTTCTCGTTCTCAGCAACTATCAGTTTCTTTGCCACTGCACTATCGCATCCAATAGATGATTATCGCTTCACGACTTCACCTTTACCAGGTTGCCACGCTGTTCCTTTAAATAGTTCCGCTTTTAACCCTTCATTGCACCATCTTTGCAATAATCCTTCTGGTTAATGATATCAACCAGTCTTCACTTCCTCATTCGTTAATGCATAGCTTAATTTCTATATCCAATCTCTATGGTTTAAATCCACAGTAAACCCCCAAACAAACTTCAAACTCGATCTTCAACGCACTATATGTTCACAACAGTATGCCTCTCTTTTCTTCGAAATGCCTTATGCGATATCAATTCTAATTGCAAATTACATCCAGGCACTCTTATTCCACAATTTAGAAGTCCAAGAATTTCCTTCAATAACATCGATCCATTCTGTGATCGATGCTAATTTTCTCAATAATCACAAATCACACAGAATTCAAAATTCTTGCCATCAAACCACATACTTTAAAGACGTAGATTGAATTTCAAATAAAAAAATTCCCCGGTTCCTATAAATTCACTTTCACATAGTATGCATTCAAAACACAACTCAGAAATTGAGTTTTCCTGTATTAAAACCCAATATTTACATAGGAATTCTCCTTGGCCTGATCTTCTATATCGTTGGCCTTCTTCCTCTAATTGCCCGAAGGCTTACAAGAAAAACCCTGCCTCTATCCTACTCTACTCAAGTCTACCCAATCTGTCTTTTTATGCCTTTGAGGATTACATTTATACAAAAAGGTCCTAAATCTATTTTTGTTTTTTAGTTCCAGTATTTTCTCAACAATTCCCTATGAATCATATTTAATCCCTAAGGATCCTCTTTCCTCCACAATTAATGAAACTAATTCTAATTTAGGATTTTGAATTAATTCCTAAATCTCTAAATCCCTTTGCACTCCTAATTCTCTCATGTTCTCAACATTCGAAAACATTTACAATTTCCTCACAATTTTTAATTAAAAATCACTCAAATCTTTCATAAAAATCCAACTCCCTTGAAAACATAAAACCCCTAAGTTTAATAAAATACATGGAATTTGCTTTTAGCCTAATGCCCCTGCATCAGACTCCCAAGGTCAAAAATATTCATGATCTCCTAATCACGTGCCTTTAAATCTTTCCCTCCTGGATCCCATACTTTGTTTTGCTTTTGTCCATAAGCTGCATTATTCCTCAACTACACTTCTCCAGGCTTCCATATCTTGTTCTACATCTTGCCACTTGTTATGCTTTCACAGTCCTTGTTTTTCTTTTCCTTGCTCAAATTTCTTTGCTTTATTGCTACTGTTTTCTTCTTCTGAGACACCTTCATCATCAATTTTTTGATGCTTTCAATCTCTTTGTCCATTTTATCTTCTGTCTAGAAATTTCTCTGCCTTTTTTTGTTGCTTTCAATTTATGTTGCTGTAACTGTTTTTTCTTTTGTTACTAACATTTTTTCTACTTCCAATGTTGCTTCCAAGATTGTTGCTAACATTGTTTTTACTCCTATAGATGTCACCTCACATGTTGCTACCTCCCAAACTTCCTGAATATCTCTTAAGGTATCTCCCTCTGCAACATTTTTCTTTTGCTTATCACCTGCAAATTTATCTTCAAAAAATGAATTATCATTTGATTCTTTAGTTGCAGTAACATACTCATTCATCCTTCTTTGTATACTAGTAAGAAAAATCAATTTTGACAAACTAGTATCTTCTCTTGCTTCTTTCACAACTCCAGGCAATTTCACTTTAGTGTCTGCAATTCCTTTCTCTTGTTCAAATGTTTCTAGCAAACATTTCAGCCATTTCTTTGTACTTGTTTCATATCAAACACATCATCAATATGCTGCAATTTAGTTTCAGCATAACCTTCTTCTTCTTCTTTCTTGACAATCTTCAGTAATTGTCCTTCACCTTCTTGATTGATTCTGGTAATCAATTCAGCTTCTTCAAACATTATATCTTCATCCTTTATTAGAATAGAATTCTAATTCTTCATCACTGTGGCAGTTTTAAAATTATTTTCTACAGTATTCTCTTGGTAAATCGGACAAGCCAACTCCTCCTTGTCATCAACAGTAACAAGTTCCTTCATGAATGTTTCACCTTCTTTGGAATTTATGAATTCCTTCTTCTGTAAAGCTCATCTTCATCGAAGACAACTCCAAAAGTTGGATTGCCTCCTGCAATACTTGTAAACACAGTCAAATTGTCAATTTCAAAATTACAAGACCCAATGCTTTCATTTGATGATCCAGTCACCAAATCTTCTTTCTGCAATTCCAAGTCTCTTTCAAGACCCAAAAAATCTTCACTGCATTTTTTCTCAGCTTTCATTGTGCCAATCACCATGATAGAATGATGATTCTCCACTATGTTTTCAGCTAACATTGTTTCCTTTTCATTAAATTTTCTGACATTTTTCATTTGTTGTCATTCTTGCCTGCATAATTAACACATGAATTATCAGTATTAAAAATACAAGGTTTCAATGTCTCTTCCTCCTCTGACAAAATATCAGTATGTTGTTTTGAGTTCCCTTCTAATTCCTTTGTCAACACATCAGTATGTTGATTTACATTCTCCATCAGACTGTCAGCTAGTCTCTCCTTCTTTCCAAAATCTGCTTCATGAATGTCATTCATGAAAATTTTCCTGCCTTGTTTATCCAGCAATTTATCCTGAGTATAGATCCTCTGATTTTCCAATTCTCCTCTCTGAAGATCTAATTTCCTATACAATTCAACAATTTCACTTGGAGTAGAACTTGGAAACTTCACATGACTTTCCATACCTTCATTTGTTGTTTACCAATCATCAGATGGTCTTTCTTTCTCTGCTCCAATATTCTGCTGAATATTTTCATTAGACCCCTTTGTCTCCTTTTCTTCCTGATATCTTACTATCCTAGCATTGATCTGAACAGATTTCAAATTCAATTCTCTCTCCTTAGCAAACTCTAAAGCTTGTTCATCATCCTATGATGTACCTGCAAACATAAACAACTCATTAGTTTGAAAAACACAACACTTTTTAGTCTCATTTGCTTCTTCAAGCATTTCTCCTTGAAGAGATTTGCATGTGGAATCCTCAAATTCCATCTTTGACTCAAAAAATCTGAGTTCTTCCTTCCATAAGGCAATCTACTTTTGCCTCCACTTCATTTGTAATGGTTGCCAAATTACCTTCTTTCCCTTCGGTGGAAAGATCCATCCTCCTCTCTGGTTTTCCTCTTCTTGCAGCCATTCCTTCAGTACCTCCATTTGTACATTCATCACTACAAATTCTCTTTCTCTATCCTTCATCTGATCTCTGTGGCATTCTTTAGAACCTCTTCTACGATCCTCCATTATCATCTTCATTATGAGCTTCTCACTCACCATGAGTTTCACTAAGCCTTTGCAACAACAATCTCTCCTGATGCCACTTACCTCACCAATCCCCTCACTGGATTTGGTCTTTTGGCAAGCACTGGTTCCCGGAACCTCTTGAGCACTTTCTTTTGCTCTATCTAGGCTTATATCCTCAACTCACCTTCTCTTGAGAACACTTCAGCTGTCCTCCATATCCAACCTTTAGTTGGAATATCAGGTTCACTGCCATCATCATCAAAATCTGTGTCTTCATCATATCTGCAAACATAATTTTGCAATCATAATTTTAAAATCAAATTAAAATTATCTCACCTTCAAGATCCTGCATGATCTTGTTCTCTTCAATCACTTGTACTTCGAATGTACTGCCTTTAGTCATTTCTGCAATCTTGTTCACTTCAATTTGTGTATCTGCTGCATATCAGATTTACAATATGATCTCTTCTTTCCTCTCATCACACATGCATTCAGATTTAATTAAAAAAAAAATTAATTCTCAATGGAGCCTTTCCTACTCTGATACCACTTAATAGCAGCCCAAGCTGTTAAACCCACATTCACACTCAATGATTCATATAAAAATTCATTTCAAATTAATGCCCCAAATAAATTCACAATCTGGGAAAATTATAATAATAATACGGAAGTTATCTCTCTTGATTTTTGATGGTTATAAAACCATACAATAAACCCACCTTATAACTTCTATTGCGGAAGCTTTACTTTTCAAATTCTGATTTGAAACCATATTAATAAACCCATTCCGTTAACATCAAATAACATTCGATTTTGCATTAAACTCAAATTTGGATTAAAACCCAAATGTGCTTTCACCTTATGGCAATCTGAGATTTTTAATACAAACCAAATTGCATGATATGGCCCACAACTTATCAATTATCATATATATGACTTTGTTTTCCAAGCATTCATGGAACATTTCATTTCCTGCTGAAAAATTCGACTTTGGATTAAAACTAAAGCTCCGGCAACCTTTAATGTTCTGGCCATATTAACATACCTTTGTAAATCACCACACAGGTTCGAACGCATCCTCCATTGGATCTCCGTTGATCCCAATCGGATGGTAATCGCATTAATTTAAGCCTCATGACTTATTTACCAAAAGTCACGTGAAATTGATGGTTTCTAGATACCACCCATACCATCTTCATACTATGTGTCAAGCGCTGAATGTTATCGCGTGATTTCTCAACGAAACTGTTTACCGGTTGAAACTCACATGAATACCATTCATTCTCTCCAAAAATCGCTTCACGGTTCATCGCATAGTTCTGCTACTCCTTTAGAACCTCCTTCGACTCATGGTTCCATAGAACTCGGTTCCATTACACTACTGTTCCACTTAACAATTCAAATGGTTTGTTTTTTTAAAACCCTCTTCCCTTTTCTTTGTGGTTCTCCACCTTATTCACTCACGATTCTGCTTTCCTTCTTAAATCCGGGACCTCGTCGCTCTAAGCAACTATCAGTTTCTTTACCACTGCACTATCACATCCAATAGATGATTATCGCTTCATGACTTCACCTTTACCAGGTTGGCACGCTGTTCCTTTAAACAGTTCCGCTTTTAACCCTTCATTGCGACATCTCTGCAATACTCCTTCTGGTTAATGATATCAACCAGTCTTCACTTATTCATCAACGCATGGATTAATTTCTATATCTAATCTTTGTGGTTTAAATCCACAGTAAACCCCCAAACAAACTTCAAACCCGATCTTCAATGCACTGTTTGTTCACAACAGTATGCCTATTTTCTCTTCGAAATGCCTTATGCGATATCAATTATAATTGCGAATTACATCCAGGCACTCTTATTCAAAAATTTAGAAGTCGAAGCATTTCCTTCAATAGCATCGATCCATTCTGTGATCGATGCCAATTTACTCAATAATCACAAATCACACAGAATTCAAAATTCTTTCCATCAAATCACATACTCTAAAGACGTAGATTGAATTTCAAATAACAGAATTCCCTTGTTCCTATAAATTCATTTGCACATAGTATGCATTCAAAACACAACTCAGAAATTGAGTTTTCCTCTATTAAAACCCATTATTTACATAGGAATTCTCCTTGGACTGATCTTCTATATCAGTGGCCTTCTTCCTCTAATTGCCCGAAGGCTTACAAGCAAAACCCTACCTCTATCCTACTCTACTCAAGTCTACCCAATATGTCTTTTTATGCCTTTGAGGCTTACATTTATATAAAAAGGTCCTGAATCTATTTTTGTTTTTCAGTTCCAGTATTTTCTCAACAATTCCCTATGAATCCTATTTAATCCCTAAGGATCCTCTTTCCTCCACAATTAATGAAACTAATTCTAATTTGGGATTTTAAATTAATTCCTAAATCTCTAAATCCCTATGCACTCCTAATTCTCTCATGTTCTCAACATTCAAGCACATTTACAATTTCCTCACAATTTTTAATTAAAAATCATTAAAAATCACTCAAATCTTTCATAAAAATCCAACTCCCTTGAAAACATAAAACCCCTAAGTTTAATAAAATACATGGAATTTTCTTTTAGCCTAATTCCCCTGCATCATATTACAATTTTTATAATCCCACAGAGGAAACGAGGGGGCAAAATACTACTTTACAAAACAAAAATTAAATGGGAGACTAGGTATGGATAGTATATAGGGTGGACCCTTACAAAAAAGCAAATATTATGCAAAGAAATTACCAAAGTGGCCCAAATGAATGTGTGCCCATCACACCAACACTGCAAGGTTAAGTTAATCCACGATTATAACCTCTCTCATGGAATACCATACCACCCCATACCTTAAGGAGGAAAGTGCTTGTCACAAGGCAAATCAAAAAAATAATTCAAAAAAATAAAATAACATGAGATAAGGTATGCCATGTCTATCAACCTCCCTCGTGGGATATCGTGCCACTCCATTTCTTATGGATGAAAGTGGATGACCCAGGGAAACCAATGCTACAAAAATTAGAAAATGATCAAGTTATGGCATTGTACTTTCAAAATTACTAAAAATTGGACTAATTGGCATGCATTCTTTAGTAAGCAAAAACAAAAACAACAAATCTAAAACCTTCAAAATATATATATGGAATGAAATTATCAAACACAAGCAATTGTGCCATGAGCATTGAATATTCTCCAACTAACATATACAAATCCATGGTTTGATGTTAAGGCTTTGATTTATATCTTAGATTGATCCAAATATTACATGCATAATTTTCATGACAATGCAAGTGTGAACACTCTTTTCCATCTTGATACAAAGATATGAATTTCAAAAATAATTTTCTAAAATGATTTCAATAAAAAGTATTAAAAGTGGGTCAAGAATACCAATTTCATCATGCCTAGGCTATTATGTGCAATACTGTAGTATGTTGATGCAAAAAAAATTGAGAGAAACAAACCTATGTTCTTTAGTCTTTGGAACTTCAGAGCTTCAGTGTTGATAAAGTATTTTTAAGATGCCTTGAAGAACATCCCATGAATCTTAATGAGCCACTACATAAAAATAATCAAGGAATAATCACAACTTTTCTATAAAAGTTCTAAATGGTCACAGTTGTTGTGATGCCCTAAAATATCTAGAAGTTTGATCAACAAAAACTTACAAAATGAAAAAATATCTCTATAACAAGCACCAAGGTGTCAAACATATATTCATGCCATGGTACCTACAAATTCATAAACTTGAAATGCACTCACTGCAAACAAACGCACAATAAAAAGCCTCATGATAAAAGGATAAAACAAAATTTCAATCAATAGAAAATCCTAAAATAATACTAGAAATTAAGATTTGAACACTGCAATTTGATTTTTTTTTATAATAACCCTTGCAAAATTTTCAAATTTCCAAGTTGCAATGCAAGAAAACCTAGACCACAAATCCTTGGGCCCTTAAATGTGGCAAACCAAAAATAAATCAAAATTTTCAATTTTAATTATGTTCAGAAACTACCCTCATCAAATCTTCATGCTCCCAAGATTCAACAAAAGGAATCACACCATACAAAATCATGATTCTCTACTTCTCTAGAGAACTAACCAGAATCCATTATACTAACCCATAGGTGCATATAGAGGTAGGTGGGCTACAAAGTAATTGGATATAACTAATACAAAAAAATTAATCATTCTGACAATCAAACCAATATGGAATACTACTCATCATTCACTCTATGAGCCTCCCATAAATGCAAAATAACAAAAGAAAAGGGAAAACAACATAATAGTGTCCACGATCAATAAAAAAAGAACATGTAAAAAATAATGGGATTCGAGTGAATGAATAAAAGAATGATGGCATCAAATCTCCAGGGTGTGGTATCACAGTTTTCAACCATAAATTACCACAGGGCTTCACTCAATGAACTTTTGACATAGCACGTGTGTTCGTGGCATACTAAGAGATACCCTTAATTTGACTACATATTGAAAAACACCTCTAAAAATCACATTATTTAACCCCCTACGTGTACAAACCTAATACACCTTCCCCATTTTAAAAACCCCTACTTTTAATAGATATTGTAGGTATCCAATTTTTCATTAACATCTTTTATACCCCTTTATATTTTTTCATGAACTTTGAGCTCCATTTTTTATACCTTTCAATATAAGAACCCTTTACCCCCTATTATATGCTCAATATATTATGTCATTTTTCTTTAATATATATCCCCTAATATGAACGCACATGGTATGGTACTTCTCCCCCAATGAATCCGCTATGCAAATTACCCATTATAATGAATTTCATAACCTAACCTCATTCATCACCACAAGACATTTAGATCCTCCTCCATTTAAATTGTGCATAAGTCTATCATACATATAAGCATAAATGATAAAATTGGATAGACGAAATAATCGTTGCAATAATTTACACGAACCAAGATCACTAAAAGTAGAGATGTATGAAAAATACACACAGAATAAATAAGTAAACATTGTTGAATGTCTATATATAGTGAATTTCTAGTGATGATGAGCTCAAATTTTGGGGTTTGTAAGAGATGGGATTTTAAATGGAGGTATAATATAGTAGAGGTGAAGAACGATCTAACCAATGAAAAATTAGTTAACATTCAGTGGATCACAAAAGATAAGACCTAAAACATAATTTATATTTAATTTTTTACCATACTAACATGTAATATAAATTCAAATTAAATTCTAACAATAAAACTTTATGGTTCTGTTGAGATGAAAATTCAACACCCTCATTTTTGACTTATTTATTTCAAATAATGAGGACCATTTCCATAATTTTTTGGCTAAATTTCATTTTAATACTTTCTTTTAGTTAAGTGTCCGACAATTTTGCCAATTTTTCATTTTCTCCAAAATTTTATTTTGATTGCTTCATTGCATTTGACTTTTCACAAGCTTTCCATCATTTCTCATTTCATATCATTTGGTTACACAATTTTCCAATGGTGTTTCGCCAAATTTTGATGATTTTTACCGCCAAGGCTAAAAAATGTACAAAGTGTATATTATTTTAATAAATTAGTAATTAATTCCAAATATTGATTTTTAATTAAATTTTTCTAATTAATTCATTTCTTGCTAACAGTGCTACAAAATCACCCCATCTAAATTGTAGAACAATTAAAATTATGTTGTTCCAAGACTTTAGAAATCTATATTAAACCCATTTTAAAAGAAATTATGAGATCCAAAATCTCAAAATTACAAATAGTTGTAGTTCATTTTGTCATATTTTTTAATTTACAAAATGATAAATAATTGTAATTTATGAATGAGTCCCACTCCACATGGCCCTCCTCTCCTCTTTCTCACTATACTTCTTCAATTCATCGAGATATCAATCAAAACTACTCAATATCATAACAATTTAAATTCCTCCCCATAATTTTTCTAATGTTCCGATATTAAAAACACACCAATGTCAACTCCTTTGTTTAGTAGGTTTTTAAACGTTGGTTATGTAACGCTGGTAGCGTAATAATGGTTATTCTAATTATTAATAATGGTATTATATTTAATTTTGTTTAAAAGAAACCTTTGATATTTTAAAACGTCGATGCTCTGATGTCATTAATACCTCCTATGTCTCATACCTTATTAATAATCTTAAGGTATGTCATTGATCTTCCTTATGCTTCATCGGAAACTTTCCACACATCAGGAATTTGTTTTAATACCTACGATGTCTAATATATTTAAAAACCTCTGATATCCCAAGGTCTTTATCCCTTCGATAAAAAAAATCCAGATGGGCTTGTGTAGAGCACGTTTATATTTATAATTTGTTATATAAGATGATTTGCACATATAATATTCTTCCATTTACAAAGGCTCATATACATGATCCAAAAGCCACTTTGGCCCACTCTTTGGGACCAACAGCCACTCATTACTTGACATGTGCCCATTGTGTTTTAATATTAATTTATTTTTCATTAATTAGTTTATTTTTTATAATGCGTAATCATAATTAATAATTTAATTTTCCTTAGTTTGTAATATAATTAATTTGTAATTAATTTAAAGTTTTAAATTGTGTATAATTAATTTTTGTAATTAATTAGTATATATTTAATTAATGGTTAATTATATTTATTAATTTAATTAAGATTATATTGTTTAATTAAATTTTCCTATTTTTGGTCGAGATAGACATTTTTCTAAATCTATGACAATTTTTCAACTTCAACTTTGGAGGCTCATAAGTTGAGTTTTACTTGGCCAAATGAGACGCAGGATGACTCGTTAGTTAGATCAAATCATGGGGAATATTTCTCAAGTGGTTGCGTGACCATATTTGGTCATTATCTGAGTCTAAAAATTAACATAAAATTAACCTTCGAATTAGTAACCAAAACTAATTTGCTGAGTCTAGTTTTTGCATTTTCATTTGCCCAAAGCCTTCGCTGATTTCAGATCCATTCAATCATGTTCTCTTTGATCAACAAGATCTTTACAAGGATCAATGGAAAGATCAAATTTATTTTTATTTACTAATTTAATTAAATTTTTATTGGAGACGTTTGTTTTCCTAGATTTGGTAATTGTGATTTTGATTTGCAATTTAATTTACTTTTATTGGTTTTTAGTAGGAGAGCGGTTCGGAGGATAAGGAAGAGAATACCAGGTGTTACACCATTTTTTGGCCATCTAACCTATTATCATTAGATAGACCCAAGTACACCATGTAAGATCAATTTTACCCTAAGTAAAATTGTTTTCACTATGTAAAATAACTTAATAAAACACATTTATTAGGTTGTTTATTTTCTAAATGGGAAACCCCAAGGGGAAATATTAAACAAAAATACATTTGTTTGGTTTTCCTTATGGATTAATTATTTAAACAGTGATTTAATTATTATTCCTGGTCATATTTAACCCAAAACAAGGAAATTAATTAGATAAATCCTTATTTATCTTATTATTTTCTAGGAACAATTATTTAAACCTTATTTAAATAATATTCCTTGTTAAATTTGATTAAATCATTTATAAATAATTGAATAAATCATTATTTATTTAATTATCATTCAACCACTTCCTTAAAATGATAAATAAATCATTTATTTATTTATTATTTACAAATAAAGGGATTTGACCTAAGTCAAATTCCTTTCCCCTCCAACATATATAATAAAATATTCCATAAAAGGTGGATCTAGATTTGGTTAATATTATTTTAATCATGCACCAAGATCTAGAATGACCTAATATTTTGTTATAAATAGAAGGGTTTTTCCTACCATTCATCACCTTTTGTTGCCTCTTAGATCACTCTGGATCTATACTCTTGGTCTGACTTTGAGCCATTATCATTGTCATATTTTCTATTATTTGCTTTGTGAGCTCTCTTTGAGTTCTATGTTTGTCTGAGTTTTCTACACCAACAAGAGAGAGAAATTCTAGATCTGAAGTGCTGAGGACTTCCAAGAACCCATCCCATTGAGGAGAATTGGAAACACCTTTCTTATTTTCCTCCTAGGTGTCATTAATATAAAATTATTCAAAAAATATTGTTCTTGTCTTGTCTATTGGATGCATCGAGCAAAACCTTATTTTTACTGCTTAATGTCTTTTTATGCATAGATCTGGATTTTTGCAGCAATTGTCTTGATCAACTAACTGCAGATCTGAATATATTAGCAGCCATATTTTGTTGTTAGGGTTGTTTGTTATGCACAGCTAAAAGCGTCTTTTTTTGTACACTTACACTAAGGATTCATCCTAACAACTGGCGACCCCACACAGGTTTTCAATTACGACGGCTGTCGTTTTTCATATTCCTGCATATCCAGCTGCTTCAAACACTAGGGTTTCTCTTCAGATTTTTTTTTCCTATTTTTATGTTGTTTTTCACCTATAAAACCATAAAACATTAAAATTTCTAACTTATGTGTGTTTCTGGCCCTATTACGCAGGTAACAGACATCAGCCGCAACTAAGATAACAAATTTTTCTGAAATCTGCTGCCGAGAGACCCGGAAGTGCAGGTCGCACTTTTCAGCCCAAAACGTGTGACCTGGACTGCAGGACACACCTTTCTGCCTCAAAACTACAACCTGGACAGAAAACAGGTTAGAACCTGTGACTTGAACTTTTTTCTGCAGATTTTCTGAAAGTTTTCTGGGTTTTTCTGAAGCTTCTGACAAGGTTATCCAGCCTCCGTCTCTACCTGTTTAGACCTGTTCTTGTTATGTTTTACTCAAATAAGTGGGAATCTAGCCCCCTAGGGCTTCAGTAACCTCCACTTTTTGTGGAAGAGTTTTAGCTATTGCAGGTGTCTAAATTTTCAGAGTTTCAGCCATTTCTTTTACAGATCTGATACCTCATCTTCAGATGCCTTTTAGATCGGCTATTTTTCCATCCAAATCACCTCATATAGTTTTGTTTGGGTTTGCCTTTAGGGAAACCTCCTTTTTCCTACTGCCTTTCGCTTTTTTCCTCCTCATTTACAGCAACCTTGCCTCTGTCTTTTTGTTGTTTTCTGCACCTCTTTTCAGCAGGTTTATCCTTTAGATCGATGTCCCTCTCGACCTTAGATCTATTGGCTTATTTTCAGTGTGTTTTGACTAGATTTTTTCCCTCTATTAGACTAGTTTTTGAAAAACCCGCCTCCTTGGGTTAGATTGATGCATTGATAGCTGTTAATTTTCTGTTATTTTAGCATTATATACTATTCTCTGCAAGTTTATTTTCAGTTACGCAGCACAATTTTTCTTTTGCTCTCAAAACGTCTGGGTTTAAAAATTAAAATTAACGCACGCCACACAATCACCCTAAGTGAAAAAGCATCTGGATAACACCGCCAGGCAAAGACTTTAAAACATTGTAAAATCAATTGACACTACACCTCTCTACCCTTGTTTCAACATTGTAATCACTTGATTCTGCACCTCCCTACCCTTGTTGGTCATTTTTCTTCCCTTTGTGCCATGTTTGTGTTGTCATCATTGCGCCCCCAAGGCATATATCCCGGAGACTTCTTGGCCTTCACCCTCAGTTTCCGATTGGTCGACCTACTCCTCCCCGTCGTCGTCGAGTTAGTCCTCCTCCGAGTCCGCACTTCGACTCCTCTTCTGATTCATTGAGTTCTCCTTTTACTTCTGGTTCTCCCCCTGTCACCTTCACTATGTCTGGTCCAGGACCTAATGCTAGCAGTAATCCCGGCCCTACTGTCGGGAATGCTACTAGCGGAACCGCCACAAGAACTACCTCAGCTATCCCCTTGCTCCCTTACATGGCAGGCCTCAGTCTCCCCGATTTCAATCAGTTGATCAATGACCCTATCCGCCACGATGTTGATTGGCCTACTATGCCAAGCAAGCTCCCCTCCGATATTCCCAAGTTCGAAGGCCTTGCTGGAGAAGATCCAACCAACCATATCCGATCTTTCCACATGTGGTGTTCATCCAATTTCATTACCGATGATTCCATCCATCTTCAGTTGTTCCAACGCACGCTTACAGGCAAAGCTTCTAAGTGGTATGTTGGTCAGACCACCTCTTCCCATACCACCTTTACAACCATTTCCCGAGCCTTCTTATCTTATTTCCAGCGCCCTCTCTGATACGACACTGGTACCGAACTCTTGACTTCTTTCCATCAATCATCTGCGACCTTCCTATCTGATCATGTTCAGGAATGGCGGAGAAGAAAGAGCTTATGTCAGGCTCCTACCTTTGAAGACCATGTCTACATGGACTGGTTCCTTATATCTCTCTTACCCGCCATCGACAAATATGTCGCATCGCATTTCCCTCAAACCAAAGAAGTCGCCCTCCAAATAGCCTTGAAATATGACCTGATCTATGCTCAGTCTGGTTATGTTTATACCGTCCTTCCTGACCTCCCTAGACCCGGTGGCGCTAATGCTCCGGGGGCATCTCATTCTGCCGACAGTATTGTTGGAGCTCTTTCTCATCTGTACGCTCAACCTCCTATGGGCTATGGTCTCCCTCCGGGAGGGGCCATCACCTCCAGTGCTTTTCCCCCTCTAGGCAGCATGTATCTAGGATATGGCATGCCTCATCCTTTTTCCCAACCTCCTACTTACCTCAATGTTTTCCAACCTAACCATTATCCTTATCCACAACTTGGTGCTCCAGCTCCTCCAACATTTGCACCTCCGTCTCCCTTGCCTTCTCAACCCCAGCAACAGCAACTACCACCCCCTCTGGGGCAAGTATGTGCATAGTGTAGGTTTTAACCCTGAACAGAAATATCTACACACGATTCTTATAACAGAAAATAAACAATAGCAAGAGCATAAAACATAAAACAGATAAACACAGAGATTTTCCCTTGGATCCCAAATCGGGACGACCAGCTTGATTTTTCATTATATTCCTTTTAGTGTTAAAACACATATATATACATGCCGGAGCATACATAAACCCCAATCCATTAACCCTGGATTAGAACATAACCGTAGTTCCCTTGACCGGATCTACAAAAATACCAGGGGCCGAAAACCATCGAACCCCAAAACCATGGGCGGATCCGCCTATGAGTGGGTCCGCACAAAAAACAAATTTTGGCCGGGGCGCTGCCCCGGACCCCAATGGTGGGGACTGCTTCGCCCCTCGTGACCCCCCAGCTACGCCCGACGCAACATACAGCACGTGGGGCCAATCGTGGAAAGAATATAACACATACCCAACACATAGGAGGGTGCAACTAATCCTCCTTCCTCTCAAAGGAAGAGGAAAGGCAATCAAAACCAATCTGTCCCTGGTACTCGTGGACCTAATCCTCAAGGTATTGACTCTAATGCTGCTAACCAGCAACAGGGCACTCAACTCAAGCTGGACAGGCCCATTCATACAAATAAGCCTTGTTCGTGTTGTAGTGTTTACGGTCATTACACTCACGATTGTCCCCTTTTACCACAAATGCGGCAGATGTGGGAGTCTCAAGCCACATTGCGAGGAAAGCATGCCTCCCCTACTACTCCCCCAAATGTGGCCACTACTCAACCGATTGTGTTTACCAATCCTTTCACCCAGCAAGGATTCATGGCTACCCAACCACCTGACGGACAGGTGGCCACTCAACCTTCCCCTTATGGTTCCTCTGATTACCAGATCCTCATGATGAACTCTGGTCAACCTCTAACTGTCGACCTTAACCTTCAAACTTGATCCCGCCAATACCCCAAGCCTCCCACTTTGTCTATCCCCGAGTCACCTTCTTCAGGTTCTACAGAGCCTCTTTCAACATCCAATGGTCCCTTTCATATCCCTCACCACAGGGTTCATAGTCATACCAAGATTCCTAAGGGACCATTACACCGACATGCTGCTTTTGGTCAAGCTGCTCATTCGTATAGCATAGTAGATGATTTGGCACAATCTGCTACTGCCATTTCAACACTGGAACTCCTCCAGTCGTGCCCTTCTCAAAAGAAGGCTCTACTATCCGCCATGGGCACTATAGATCCTGCTGATGACCAATTGATTTTTTTGTATGCCCATCAATCAGAACATCCTCCTCTTCCTACTTCCGTAGCCTTCCAAATCCCAGTAAAAATCCATAATGCTAACGTTTCTCAGTGTATCATTGATGAGGAGGCATCCACCTGTGTGATGTTCGCTTTGGTTTGGAAACAACTCGGATCTCCTGAGTTGGCCCCTTCCACGATCACCCTTCGAGCATGGGATGACCACGCCTCCCAACCCATTGGCCTATTCCATAATTGTCCTGTCACTCTTGCGGGCAAGACTGTTTATGTTGACGTTGAATTCATCAATGCCCCTCTTGATTATAACATTGTTTTGGGGCATAGCTACACCTATGCCATGTCTGTTGTCCCATCTGTGGTTTACCGCAAGATGTCTTTCCCTCATAATGGAAAGATAGTCACCATTGACCAGTTGACGTATCATGAGCCAAAATCTCAGACCTCCCCTAAGACGATCATCTCTTCTGTAGCGAATAAGCAAACCGTCGATCCTTTGACCAGTGTCTCTCCCGGCATCTACAAAGACTTCCCTTTGCTTGGAACCTTCCCTGGTCTTCCTCCTCCCCCTGTCTCTAATCCCATCTTATCGAATGTTTGCATGATGCAATTGTCTCAGGCTACCCTTAAGCGACCCGCTTCGGCTAGTCAACAACCTCAACCTCACCCGCCGCAACCTGCTCCTAGCTCTTCGTCTCATTCAGCCAGACCTACTCCTTCTAGCCCTTCTCGTACAGCTGGTACCCATGAGCCCCTTTATCCTCCTGGATCGGTTCCTCCAGGCCTCAACCATCTTGGAGCTGTCCCTCCTGGTCATTACCCCGCTGGTCAGATACCTTTTCTTTCTCCCCCTCCCGGAGTCTATTTGGTTCCCATCATGGCCACCCTTTATCTCCCCAACCTGACCCTGGGTATATCCGTTTGGTACCTTGACCCTCCAGCTGCTACCCCACCTGGTCACCCCAAAATCTACCTTGCTTTGACATCATTTCAAATGGTTCCCCTAGCTTCTTCCATTGCTACAGTGCCATCAGCACCTCAACAAGACCCTTCTCCTGTTGGGCCAACTCCGGGAAAGAAAGGCAAAGCTCGCAAGGGGGAATCCAAAGACAAGGCCACCTCGACTGACCCTGCCCCTCCTTTGCCCGCAAAGCCTTGTGCCTTGTGTGATGTCGTCGGTCATGCCACCCATACTTGTCCCGAATTTCCCCGTATTAAACCCATGGTTAAAGTCGTGTTCCCTAAGTCTACGGTCCCTGAAGCCTCTGTTTCTTCCTTGACTGTAGCCAAGAACCCCAAGACTATTCGCACCAACAAACCCTATGCTCTGTGTGGTGTCCATGGCCATTATTCCCAGCATTGTCCACACCTAATACATTACGGCACCTCCTTAGAGGTAGCTCGAGAGTATGAGGTTGAACACAATCAATCCGCCTCTCCCATACTTGCATAGTATGCTTCATGTCAGCTTGAGGATTTACCCGCTCCCATTGACATTCCCCCTCTTGATGTCGAGATGATGGAGCCTGCTACCACCATCCTCTACCTATCATCATTTGTGAGACCCTCAAGGAACATTCCCTTTGAATCCTCCCCTATTGTTTCACTCGACCCCCCTTCAGCAACCACCCTGGGCTCAACATCATTTTACCATCTATTTACTTGTTCTTCTTTCATCCCCCTGTGACGATCCGTATGTGAGCATTTCTTCCCATGCTGATGATTTAGGTAGCTTTGCAGCCTCATGTGGTTTCCTTTCTCCTCGTCATCCCCTATTTTCCCGTCATGATGACCTCCTAGAAGCCTTCTCCACCCTTGACCTTATCTTTCCAACCCATAAATGGGATGACACCATCCGTGTCTATGTTGACCTCCGCAGCATGAGCACCAACTATACTTCTTGTCACCCTCATCCACCACCCTCTAGTTGACATATGAGTCATAGCCATCCTACCCAGACCACTCCCTCCCGCAGTTGTCGTTTGATGTCTACTTTGCACTCATGCTGCCATCATTGTTCTGCCCCCTCCCATTTATTGTCTTGTGATACTATCCCGCAGAACCTCCCATCCACACCCTATATCGGTTACGCTGATGGTGCAAGTCGCTATTCCTGGAATCTTGCCTTGGTAGGTTGGGCCATCTTTACCCCCTTGCATGCACTTTTTCTCTCGAACGAGGTCTGCATTGGTACTGCCACCAATAATCAGGCCGAATATTATGCAGTGCGTGGTCTCTTAGCCGATGCCCTCTCTCATCGCATCCTCCATCTGCATGTTCGTTTAGATTCCATACTTCTTGTCATGCAACTAAATGGTGTCTATCATGTGCATAATCCTATCCTTTTTAGAAGATATTTACAAGTGAAACTTTTGATACATGAATTTTAAATCATTACTTTCATTCATGTACCTCGAGAACAAAATCACTACGTAGATAGCATTGCAAACCATGTTCTATATTGTCATTTATCACACGCATTTTATACAAGACAATAATAGTAAAAATCATCAAAACGATCCATATCCATAATATGTGTCGTACAATATGTTTTTAGAGTCCATCTACTCTGATACACATGAGATGCCCATAGCATGTTACAAAAAACCCAAAATTGGGGGGGGCACCACTCGCCCCTACATACACACTGGGGGGCACCACTTGCCCCTACACACACACTAGGGGGCACCACCTGCCCCACACCTAATCACTATCTGGAGGATCCCGAGCCAATGGCTCTACTCCCATAGCTTGTAGATCATGCATTCCCTGACCGGCTATTGCCATGCACTGCATGACACCTCGCCATTCTGAGGGTAGACCAATACATGGCTCTATGTATTGGTCGTCTAATTCTTGCCAACCATGCTCTGAAACACTGGTTAGAAGCCTCTCACATCTATGACGGATGTCCTCCAGGAAGGCAGCCACATCCTCATTCGGTGCCGCTCTCGATCCTCTAGGGCCTGCAGAGCCTGATACTGCAGGTCGTCGCATATATCCGACCAGTTTTACCGGAGCTATATCTGCATACCAAAAGTACACGAATAAATACCATATATACTATTCAAAAACTTTAACATGCACATAAAATATTAGTCATTTGTCACTTACCATCAGGCCCCCATGCTCGACCAAGCAGCAGTGGCAAATCCGGATCCCCACAATAACTCATCCCGCTATAAGGATAGTCATCTATGTACAATGGCATCTGATCCCAATGGGCAAAGAACTCGGGTCGGAACACCCGTCCGACTGCCCCTCCTCCTCCTCTGCACAGTATTCACCCCCACCGGCGCATCTTGGGCTCTCTTGGGCCCCCATCTGGGAGTTGTATATGAGGTTGCAAGGTCAAGATCTTTATCAAAAAAGAACGAGCACAATAAGGTCCCATACGCACAATCATGGTTCACTTGCCGCTTGGAAAGCGACAGCTGTCATTTCAACAACACCAACATCATTTGGGCCCACCCATAATAGGTCCCACTCAACACTTTCTCCACAATCATCATCTACCCTCCAATGATGTGATGGAACACCTGGTTGCCCAGGATTCGCAGCACCGTTGCGGCCAGAGCACAGGTCTCTAGTCTCTCTAAGTCTCCAATCGATATCCGAGTCCCTTTGACTTGGAGGCTTGGTTTACAATGTCGCTCTACAAACTCCATGATGTTACGCCCCCGTGGTAACATTGGTTGTGTATTTCCCACCATCCCTAGTGGTGGGAGACCAGTCAGGAAATATAGATCCTGGACTGTCAACTCGATCCTGTGCCCCTGCACTATAAAAACCTCATGATATGGAACCCAATAACTGACAATCCAGGCCAACAAGGGCTCCCCAGCTGTCATCAGAGGGTTCTCCACAAACTTCAGAACCCCAAACCTAGCCAATGCACAACGAACACCCTGATCCACATGGATCTCCGACTGTAATGTACCCAGGTCTCTCTCTCTCTCCAATTGATCCGTATATCTGCCATATCTGCACAAAAACATCATCTTTGTCAGTATACAGCAAGGAAAAACTATATCCAACCACAAAAACCTAAATCTCAGCCCCAAAATAGCACTAAAACCACCTCTATCTGACAGGTTGCACTTTTTGGCCAAATCCTAGGACAGGGCACACTTTTCTGCTCAAAACCTACATCCCAGGTCACAGTTTTCGGCCCAAAAAGTGCGACCTGGCCGTGAAGATGAAGGAGGGGTTGTTCCCGAGATTTAGGACCCTAATCTAAACTTTCAATCCATCAAAAAGAAAGAGTAGGATTAGGCCTCTTACCTGCAACTAACGGATCTCGATTCCAATGGTCGGTTTGTCCGCTACGATCGCCGCAAGATTTAGGGTCTTCTCTCCTCTCTACATTCACCACAGCTACACAAGAAAATGAGTGAATTTGGAGGGAAAATGCCTTATTAAAAGAGAAACCCTCGATTTTTCTTTCGCCTGCCGTGGCCAAACCGAGCTCAGTTTGACAAACAGTTTACACCATTGGAAAGCTCTCACCGAGCCCTCAAATGGGTATCTGTTAGTTTTTCGTGATTTGATACTTCACTAGGACACATTTTGTCCATGAATGGTCACTTCACCTCTCCTCAAAATCAGATTTCCTCACTTACAACACTTGTCCTTGGGGCACCACTTTGCCTCCATACTTGTCCTTGTTCGTGTTGATTTTTGTCATGAGATACCATCTTGTACTCATGCTTTTCATGTCCCCTTCGAACCTTCACTGTGTGGCAGCATCATTCCGTCACCCTTTCTTAGAGCATCCGAGTTGAGTTAGCACCACATTCATGGAGTCTATCCTAGGTCCCTTTATATCCCCTCATAGTCTTCCATCCTTCATTGTCTTGTCTCTCTCTCGTGTCGCCCATTATAGCCTATAGTCCTATTGCCCCTTATCACTTTGATCTCGTGTCAGTCGCTACCATGTAATCCATGCCCTTCATGCTCTAGCAAGGGAAGTCATCTGTCTGCTACTCAGTACCCCCCATTCCATCATCATCATTGGTGTGAGTCTATTAGTCGCTCTATTATTTTCCTTCATGCCTTAGTTGAGGACCTCTTATCGCCTCACCTAAGGCGGATCTCTTTCTATCGACATCAACTTATCCATTCTAGAAGATAGGTCTAGGAGGCGGTGTATCTTGGTTCCAGCTTCCATTCTTGTTCGGCACCTCGGATTAGGCAAAGAGACTCCTTACAGTCCTTTGACTTGATTGTTTCTCAGTTCCAACTCCTTCCAGCATGATCGAGATCCATATGCTTGATGATTCCGTGATGCAGCAGATGAGACCGATGACTCCCATGTGTGTGCGAGATGTTTCAACCCTCATGAGGGGGTGGCCCTACAGGTATCCCCCCACATGCCCAGATGATCTCTTCATTGCAGCCTTAGATGCAGCTCCATATATGTGATGATGTCGGCCTTAGCCGCTTGCAGCACCTTTATGATTTGCATGTATCAGTCAGATTTTGCGAGCCCTTCCCCGCTTATAGGGGCATTTGGGTTGTATTTGTACCTCATGTACTCAGATATTATTGTATCAGTCTTGGCTATTATCCTAGGCACAACATGTATGTGGGATTCATCATTATATCTTTTATTTGGATCATGTTTATGCCAACCTGTACTTTATGGTTCGGTCCCTTGTTTACTGGACGCACTATTCTTTTGTACTTTGTCTCGGCAGGCATAGGTATGCCTCCCCCGCCGACTTTAGCATAGGTACCCACTCATACAAAGAGAATTGTCACACCTGTAAGTCTCGTCTCCTCAGGGTCTAGTTCTTAAGCACATTAGTCTACCTTACATTCCTCTCTCTGACTTCCCTTTTTCATGTTTGGTGATTGAGTTCTTACAACGTACTTCGGTCATACGATTTTCTCCTAACACTCGCATGCTGGGGGGAAATATGTTACACCATTTTTTGGTCATCTAACCTATTATCATTAGATGGACTCAAGTACACCATGTAAGACCAATTTTACCCTAAGTAAAATTGCTTTTACTATGTAAAATAACTTAATAAAACACATTTATTAGGTTGTTTATGGTCTAAACAGGAAACCCCAAGGGGAAATATTAAACAAATCTACATTTGTTTGGTTTTCCTCATGGAATAATTAATTAAACATTAATTTAACTATTATTCCTGGTCATATTTAACCCAAAACAAGGAAATTAATTAGATAAATCCTTATTTATCTTATTATTTTCTAGGAATAGTTATTTAAACCTTATTTAAATAATATTCCTTGTTAAATTTGACTAAATCGTTTATAAATAATTGAATAAATAATTATTTATTTAATTATCATTCGACCACTTCCTTAAAATGATAAATAAATCATTTATTTATTTATTATTTAAAAATAAAGGGCTTTGACCCAAGTCAAATTCCTTTCCCCTCCAACAAATATAATAAAATATTCCATAAAAGGTGGATCTAGATTTGGTTAATATTATTTTAATCATGCACCAAGATATAGAATGACCTAATATTTTGTTATAAATAGAAGGGTTTTTCCTACCATTAATCACCTTTTGTTGCCTCTTAGATCACTCTGGATCTATACTCTTAGTTTGACTTTGAGCCATTATCATTGTCATATTTTCTATTTTTTGCTTTGTGAGCTCCCTTTGAGTTCTATGTTTGTCAGGGTTTTCTACACCAACAAGAGAGAGAAATTATAGATCTGAAGTGCTGAGGACTTCCAAGAACCCATCCCATTAAGGAGAATTGGAAACACCTTTCTTGTTTTCCTCCCAGGTGCCATTAATATAAAATTCTTCAAAAAATATTTTTCTTGTCTTGTCTATTGGATGCATGGAGCAAAACCTTATTTTTACTACTTAATATCTTTTTATGCATAGATCTGGATTTTTGCAGCATTTGTCTTGATCAACTAACTGCAGATCTGAAGATATTAACAACCATCTTTTGCTGTTAGGGTTGTTTGTTATGCACAGCTAAAAGGGTCTTTTTTCATACACATACACTAAGGATTAATCCTAACACCAGGAACAATGGAATTTCTCCAGCAAGAGAGGAAAAAGAATTGTGGCCAACCAAATTTGTGGGAGAAAATTTATTCTCCAAATAGTTCTCCTATTTTGATTTTCATTTGTAATTATAAATATGACTTTTAGAGAATTCTAAGGGGTTTACTCTTATCTTCACCTAGGGAATTATGAAGGACTATTGTAAGGGCTTTTCGAGTTGTAGGAATAAGAGGAAACGATCATATCTGAGTCATTGGGATTTGTCTTTTCCAAACCTGGACTTTGTATTATCGGCAAAGTTTTCACTATTGCATCTCTTCCTTTTAATGGTAGAGTGTTTGATTTGTAAGAGATTGTTGGGGGTCGGTTCAAGGAACGGAGCACAGAGACCGAGTTTTAATAATTTTGTATTTTTAATACTATTATATGTAATGAAAATTTCAATTTTGAATAGCAGGTCTATTTTAAGATTTCTTATATTATGCACTATTGTTTGATGTGGAAGGTTTTCTTTTGAATTAGCTATCTAGTTCATGATACTTATAGATCTATTCTCAATTTGATCTTTTGCTCACATATTCCCAAATCATATTTTTGAGTAACTTTTTACTCAGAAATATGCTATCTAAATTCGATTTAATTTCCATTGAAATTAAATGGAGTATTTCCTAATGTTATTGGTTATTAATTCACCGTTAATAGGTGTCTGAACAGAGCATGTTTTCGTAATTATAATATCATCTCGTAGAACTATTTCATTAGGAAAATATTCACCTAAAACCAAACATGTTACAATCCCAATAATTTAATTTGAATAACTGATATATTATTCACCAAGATTCTCTTGATCACACACTATTTTAACTTCATGCGCAATACAGAATCTCTTCTACCATTGATCATTAATTGCGGAAATAAAAACAATCGCATGCGCACATTAAAACCATAAACAATCACACATATGAACATAGTATTTTATGGGAAAACTTAAAGTTGAAAACCGCCACCTATATGTATATTATATGTCATAGAGATCATGTAACAATCATTATACAAAGCTCCTCACAAGTTCTCAGTACAATCTCCAATTGCTACACACTAATCAAGCCCGATCTAGAAAATCACATGCTCCAATCTCTGCCACCTAATAGCCTGCCTCTACTGCACAATCACTGCTGAAGAATGGCTCTGAATGAACTCAAATTGGTCCAGCCTTGACTGCGCAATCTTCATTGGCATCTCCAATCACTGCTTTTTGCAAATCATGCAACAGTATAGTCACAACTGATAGTCACACTACTCTTTCATCTACCTCTTCACTGGTCTCCACTGAAACTATCCATGCACTGTAGTTAACTAATGTATTCTTTAGTTGATTAATGAGTTATTAATTAGTGAATTAATTAATAATTAATTCACACCACTCTCACTAGTGTATCAATCAGTTAGACTAGATACAACTAGCTCAACTATGTTTAACTCAGTTAAACTGAACACAACTCCACCAACTAAGGCTCAATAACTCCACCAAACTCTGTCACATGAATTCTAACTGAAGTATCAATGCAATAGCTCCACTTAACCCTCAGGAATAATGTAATTCCTTCTGTCAACTCCTCTGCCACATCTGTGCACTTAACTGAAGTGCTCCAAGAGAATAAGATAATGTTTATAGTCCGAATATTATTAAGAGCTAATAATATTCGACATATCTATTTTTAGACTAGCAATCTAAAAATAGATTCTGCCCAATATGTCTAAAAATAGAAGTCCATCTATTTTTCCAACTTGACCAACCATCCATAAATAGCATCCTGCAACTCATAGAATATGATCGACATGTCTAAAAATAGACATAGTCTAAAAATAGACTATGTGCCAAAAATATCCTGCGGGCCCACTTAGTGAAGGCGACTTCTTTCCACTAAGCTCATCATCTTGTTGCAATCTCAACATTCCCTCTCAACAAGATAAGGATTATCTGCCACCCCTATCCTTCCCCTGGGGTATTTGAATTTTCTTCTGGTGAGTACCTTTGTCAAGATATCAACATCTTGATCCTCCGTAGGAATGTATGAAAGTAACATGATCTTCTGCTGCACACAAATCTCTGATATGATGATACTGGATGTCAATGTGTTTAGATCTATCATGAGATACTGGATTAACCGAGAGTTTGATGCAACTCTTATTATCACAATATATCACAGTAGGATCTAAGTGTGAACCAAACAACCCAACCAAGATCGTCCTCATCCATATAGCCTCGCATGCAGCCAAACTCGCTGCCATATACTCGGCCTCTACTGAACTGAGTGCCACGGATCTCTGCTTCCTGCTGTACCAAGAAACTGATGTCAACCTGATACTGAAAATCCCTCCAGATGTGCTCTTTATGTCCATTTAGCTCCCTTCCCAATCTGCATCTGTGAAACCACAAAGCTTCACCTCATCCAACTGACTGTACCATAATCCATATCCCGATGTGCCTCTGAGATATCTCAATACATGCTTTCCTGCCTTCCAGTAGAGCTTGGTAGGCTTAACCATAGCTTGTGAAAGCTGGTTAACAGCATAGCATATGTCGGGTCGTGTATTGACCAGATACATAAGCGACCCCACCAACTGTCGATAAACAGTGGCATCCACTACCTCTACCAATGTAGCATCCTCTTTCCTCCATCCACCAGGAAGAGGAGTGTCGATAGGCTTGCAGCCATGCATTTTGAACTTCTCCAGTATCTCCCGGGCATACTTGCCTTGAGACACAAACAGTCCATCACTGTGATGCCAAATTTCCAATCCCAGGAAATAATGAAGGAGGCCTAAGTCCTTCATCTCAAACTCTTTTGCAAGATCAGCCTTGCATGAGAGTATCAACTATTCATCACTGGTCAATATCAAATCATCTACATAAAGTACAATGATAAGCAACTTACCCTCCACCATAATCTGGTATAGGTTCAGATCCGCCTCACTCTTGGAGAATCCAAGTCTGGTAAAATAACTGTCTATCCATGTGTACCAAGCACGTGGTGCTTGTTTCAACCCATACATCACTCTCTTGAGCCTGCACACATGCGACTCGCTGCTGAAGATATCAAAACCTTCGGGATGCTCAATGTACACCTCCTCCTCAATCACTGTGTTGAGGAATGCAGTCTTCACATCCATCTGATGAATGTGCCACCCCATCTGTGCTGAGAGAGCAAGAATCGTCCGTATGGAAGAATACCTTGCGACAGGTGCAAAGGTTTCCTCATAATCAATCCCCTCAATCTGTGAGAAGCCTCGGGAAAAAAATCTTGCCTTGTACTTCACACTCCCGCGCTACTTATCACTTTGTAGATCCATCTCGAACCTACCATCGATTTCTCCCTTCCGGCCTTGGGACAATCTCCCACCGTTTTCAACAATCGAATCATACTTTCTTCCACCATGGCATCTACCCATGCGGGATCCTCCAATAAACTCTTCCTCGGAAGAGGATGGATCCGTCACGATACATCAGCTCATAAGAGCCATGTATCCAAAGGTACCGATCGTGTGACTATCTCTCGTTCGCGTTGTGATGTAGGTGCCTCACAATCTTCTCTCAGATCTTGGCCGCCGCTCGCCCTTCTCGTAGTGCAATTCCGCCCTCTGATGGTTGGCGCTGCCTGAGTGGTCTCTTCCACCCCATGAACCTCATCTTGTGGCTGATCCACATCCTGAGACTCATCCTTAGGAACTAATAGCTCCTCATCTGCATGCAAGTGTGGCTCCCTCTCAAGCGAACACTTCATGGATTTCTCCTCATGAAATTTGATATCCTGTCGCACAACAGTCTTGTGACTGTCTGGAAAATATACATGATAGTTGTGGGGTGTATTAGTGTACCCCACAAATATCCCAACCTCTGCAATCAGCTCCAGCTTCTTCCTAGCATTCTTCGTCACATGAATGTAAACAGGTGAACCAAAAATCCTCAAATGGGAAATATCAAGCTTCTCACCAGAAAACGCCTCCTTGGGTGTACTCATGCCAAGTATCCTGTGAGGACAATGGTTCTACACATATACTGCAGTATTGCATGCCTCAGCCCACAAGTGTATGGGAAGGCCCTGATCATGCAACATCGCCCGTGAAGCACCCACGATCGTTCTGTTCTTCCACTTAGCAACCCCATTCTGCTGTGGGTTATGAGGTGCTATGAGCTCTCTTTGAATTCCTTCTGCGTTGCAAAAGTCCTTGAATTCGCCAGAGATGAATTCACCACCATTGTCACTCCTAAGAGCCTTCACCTACTTCCCCGATTATTTCTCAACCAGTGCCTTAAACTCATAAAAAATTGAGTATGTATCGCTCTTCTTCTACATGAAGAAGATCCAACACTTCCGAGAAAAATCATCAACAAATATCACATAGTACCTATGCTTTGCTGTCAAAGCTACTGAGAAATGTCCACACACATCTGTGTGAATTCTCTCAAGGATCTTCATGGTGCGACTATCCTTCTTGTGAAAGGTGGCTTTCACAAATTTTCCCAAGGTACATCCCTTGCACTGATCTGACTGCGCAAGAGTACCCTTAGGAAGCCCAGTAGAAATTTGCTGCAGTATCTTCAAAGCTCCATGATGAAGGTGGCCCAATCTCCGGTGCCACAGCTCGCCATCATCCTGGCTCACCACTCATTTTTCCTTGCCTGCCATTGCTGTGCAGTCATCTACCTGCAATTGATAAAGGTTCTTAACTTGAACCCCTATCCTCCGGGTTTCACCAGTTGCCTTACTGCGCAGGAAAGCCTTTCCCTCGTTAAAGACAACATCATATCCCTTGTCTTCTAACATGGCCACCGAGATTAGATTCTTCTTCAATCTTGGAACATGCATCACTTCCTTCAATACGAAGGGTTTACCAGACTCCCTCTCAAAGGAAATGATACCAATACCGGTCGCACTGTATCTACCATCATTGCCCATCTCGATGTGCACTCCAAGATCCTTCTCATCTAGATCACTAAACAAATCTTTGTCTCCAGTCATATGAAAATATGCACCACTGTCAAGAAACCACACTGAACCCATCACACTTGAGACCAAGCATGCGATCAACAAAAAATCTAGCTCAAACTGCAAGGCTAAGGCCTCTCTAGCTGCAGATCTAGTAGCCTGCTTATTTTTCTTCTTCTGTGGACAATTAGTGGTGTAATTTCCGTGTTGGTGACAGTGAAAGCACTTCACCTTGGACATGTCCTGCTTCTTGCCTTTCGTACCAGATTGAGAAGCATTCTTCTTGCTCTTCCCCTTCCTTGCTTTGGCAGCCAAAGGGAAATTTTATTCATCTGATTTCTTTGATAAATATCTGTCCATGGTACTTCGCCTTATCTCCTCTTGCACAAGATCTGACCAAAGTCGCTCCCATCCTGGCAATTTCTCCCAACCATTAACAGAGTCCTGATAGGAATGCGAACTCTTCGGAAGCCCAAGGAGAGCCAAGCTCACCAAGTCCTCATCATCTACAGTCACCCCCACACTTCCCAGCTCATTCCTGCATTGGATGAACTTCGTGAGGTACTTGGGCATACTGTCACCTTTCTCCATTTTTATGTTCCTGAGTTTATCCTTGAGCGCCAACTTCCTCTGGTCGCTCTTGCTTCGGAATAAGTCTGTCAATGCTTTCCACATCAAGAATGGAGAAGCCTTACCATGAAGGCTGGACACTATGTGATCCTTTACACCTTCCAACAAAATTCTTCAAAACTGTGCTATCTTCTTTTGCCATGCGTCAAGTGCGGCAGCATCGCTAGAAGCAGGTTTTGGAATTTCTGCATCTATGAACTCCTTCAACCCATTATCATCCAGCACCACCTCCATAATATCCTTCCATGCAATATAATTCGATCTGCCCTGAAGGGCATACTCCAATCGCAATTCGTTGAAAGACATCTCAACTTCGACACCAAGAAAACATTGCTGCAAATTCGAATTCCAACAGCTCAAAACTCAACCTCTTCAATGTTTTGCAATTGCTCCAATGATCAATATCCCTCTGATACCATGTAGAAATTTGATAACTGATATGTTATACACCGAGATTCTCCTGATCACACACTATTTTAACTTCATGCACAATACATAATCTCTTCTGCCATTGATCATTAATTGCGGAAATAAAAACAATCGCATGCGCACATTAAAACCATAAACAATCACACATATGAACACAGTATTTTATGGGAAAGCTTAAAGCTGAAAACCCCCAACTATCTGTATATTATATGTCATATAGATCATGTAACAATCATTATACAAAGCTCCTCACAAGCTCTCAGTACAATCTCCAATTGCTACACACTAATCAAGTCCGATCTAGCAAATCACATGCTCCAATCTCTGCCACCTGATAGCCTGCCTCTACTGCGAAATCACTACTGAAGAATGGCTCTGAATGAACTCGAATTGGTCTAGCCTTGACTACGCAATCCCCATTGGCATCTCCAATCACTGGTTGTTGCAATTCATGCAACAGTATAGTCACAACTGATAGTCACACTACTCTTTCATCTACCTCTTCACTGGTCTCCACTGAAACTGTCCATGCACTATAGTTAACTGATGTATTCTTTAGTTGATTAATGAGTTATTAATTATTGAATTAATTAATAATTAATTCACACCACTCTCACTAGTGTATCAATCAGTTAGACTAGATACAACTAGCTCAACTATGTTTAACTCAGTTAAACTGAACATAACTCCACCAACTACCTCAATAACTCCACCAAACTCTGTCACATGAGTTCTAACTGAAGTATCCATGAAATAGCTCCACTTAACCCTCAGGAATAGCGTAATTCCTTCTGTGAGCTCTTGTGCCACATCTGTGCACTTAACTAAAGTGCTCCAAGAGAATAGGATAATGTTTATAGTCCAAATATTATTAAGAGCTAATAATATTCGACATATCTAATTTTAGACTGGAAATCTAAAAATAGATTCCGCCCAATATTTCTAAAAATAGAAGTCCATCTATTTTTACAACTTGACCAACCATCCACAAATAGCGTCCTGCAACTCATAGAATATGATCTACATGTCTAAAAATAGACATAGTCTAAAAATAGACTGTGCACCAAAAATAGCCTGCGGGCCCACTTAGTGAAGGTGACTTCTTTCCACTAAGCTCATCATCTTGTTGCAATCTCAACAATGTTATTGGTTATTAATTCACCATTAATAGGTCTCTGAACAGAGCATGTTTTCGTAATTATAATATCATCTCGTAGAACTATTTCATTAGGAAAATATTCACCTAAAACCAAACATGTTACAATCCCAATCATTTAATTATTTTTCTCTCGGTTGGGTTAGATATACATCTTCCTAATCAATATAGGCCTAGGATTCCTTTCCTTTTACTTGTATTCTACAATTATTTTTCATTTATATTAATCATTATATTTCTAGAACTCCTCTTATCAAAGAGGAAAGCTTTAGTTATGGTTTAGTTGAGCCCTAGATCAACTTAAGGATCACTTCCTTTCCTGAGCTCAACAAGAGGGATGATATGATGTCTCTTTTCTATTGGTAAGTAAAATACATACTTTAAGCTAGCAGAGATAGAGAGAAAGTAACTCAACCTAGTTTAACCAGTTGGAACCACCATTCCAAAAATAAAAGGAGTTTCTTTAAGTTCTCGGCTGGGTGGTCTCCCTTATAATGTTGAATGGTCATTTTGGGCCATCAAAAGGTTCCAATGACAATGTTTTATTCCATGGAGTAGCATAAAATCTATCTACAAAGGCACCAAAATTGAAATTTATTCCCTTGAATGAGTAGATCCCTCCAATAGATATTCTAAGGGATGTTTAAATTTTAAGTTTTCCATAAAACCTTATAAAAGATTTAGTATGATTTTTTTTGTGTGTGTTTGTGTTATGGGTTAATGAATGTTTATATGTTTTGTATTTTATTGATTGAATTCATATTTTCTTTTTTTGTTTTGACTATTAACCTTCAGCATGGCCATTCTAATTTTTTTCCCTTGTGTTGTTATTATGGTTGTCATTCGTTCTTCTTTCCTTTTGTGGTTTATTATTTGTGGTTGTTTGGGTGTGAGAAGTGAAAGAAAAAAAAAATCTGGAGAAGAGTGGGATTAATTTTTTTTATAAAAAAATGGAAGAGAAATAGATTGATTAAAACATGTCCATAAGATAAATAGAATTCAAATGGAAGAAGAAGATAACAAAATATCCAAGTGGAATGGATGGGTCCATGAAAATAAAGTTTACAATGATGTAACAGACATGGAAATGGCACAAAAAGAGAAGTTTTCCTAAAATTTAACGTTGCATGGCTAAGATATGTAAGGCATAATAACACTATGTGGCTTGAAAAGTCATTAGTTTAAAATCATAATAGTAGCATGATAAGTGATAAATCTCTAAAAATATGATGGCTGTGTTAATGACATGGAAATACTGTTTGTATTTGCATTGATTGGGTATTGCAAAAAGGTTGTTTAATGAGTTTGAAATTGTGTGGAACACCATTAGAAAAGTGAACAAGAATGGCCCATTGATATTTATAGTACATTTGTTCTCCTAGTAATGGTGGTGAGCATGAATAAAAAATGAAAAATGGATGAAAATTGGTGGCATAAGAACAAAATGGATGAGCACATGCTGAAATAAATAAGCTTCTTAATGTTGCAATAGAAAAAAATTTAGTAGAAAGCATTGGTAATGACAACGGGTGAAAAAGTAAAAGGAAATTAATTAGGTCAGAATTCCTTTGACTGAGGTTAGAAATCGTTTCTTTCAAATTAATGCATTCTCTAAATGAATACTAGCAGATTTTTAAACCTTAAAAATTGTCTAACATGTGAATGCATTATATTTTATGAATATATGCATGATTAAATGAATGTATATTTTATGCCATTTTACTTGACAAGTTTCCATCAAGAATCATTCTCGTGGATGGATGATTGGTTATGTTATTAAAAAGTTTATGATTATATGAATGACATGCTTGGGAAAACATGATAAGGTTATATAATTATATCCCCTGTCATGTAAGGGAATCCATTGAGAAAGTGTGAAGTCTTTTTGTTATATATTATTATGATCATTTATGTGCCATATTTATACTATGTATGTGACAAGGAAATGTTGATTATGGTATCAAATATACTTACAACTAACTGGATTCCTTGGTCAATTAATGAGGAACATATGCCACTGAATGCTACCTTGGGATGGGAAAGCACCCATTGCATATAGTTCAGCTATTACCACCACCAAAGTGCTATTTATCCACTTATATACTTTCTAAACATGTACACCCACTTTAATGGAGGTGTGATAATATGCGAGGATAGGAAAACTTCCTACCGAAGAGGGGTTACCTAAGACTAGGAGGTATGATGATATTGTAGGGTGGTAAATAATTTTCCTGTCGACTGAAGACTACTAGATGGCGGTGCCCATGGTCACTGGGGGGAAAGTGAATAAGGGGAGGGGCCTATTTCAACCTATATGAAAATATTGTGTCTATCAGTATATCTACCACTGACTTCTTTCCATAGTGGTGAAACTACTTAGTGAAGCCAAAATCAAGGATGGACCTGTACAAAAAAAATGCATGGAGTATATCTACCACTCAAAACTTTCCCTATTAGTGAAAATACTCAGTGAAGCTAAAATCAGGATGGAACTGTATAGAAAGATTGCATGGGGCAGTATATCTTCCATCAAGTGCTTCCTTTGGTGGTGAAATTACTTAATGAGTTTGTATGAAGACAAAGCTGGTTAAAGAGTGCATGTAGTAGTATATATGCCATTGAGTGCTTCCCCTAGTGGTGAAACTACTCAGTGAAGCAGACTCAAGGATCATCTTGTACATAAAGACTATGTGGATTAGTATATATGTCACTAAGTTCCACCATTGGTTGTAAAAATACTAAATGAGTTGGTTTGGAGACAAAGTTGGTTTAAGACTACATAAAGGACACACAAAATTGAGTTCCTGTTTTGATTGATAAACCACTCAGTTCAAAATCAAAGAGAAACTAGAGATAAATATTAAATATCAATGTAATGAAATTTCTATTAAGATAATGATTTTATTAAATGTGAAGTAACAATAATCACATACTTGAAATTTTTTCCTATGCTAGGTTTTCTGAACCTTGTCAACTGAGTATCGTCCTCACATATCAGATCCTCTCTAATTCATTTGTAGCCTTTCAACTCTACCGGATCACGGTGGTAGTTTAAAGACATGATAATGAATGGACCCCCACGTCGGCATAAGGGGCCACGGTCCTTCAAGGACGTAGTGAACTGCACCCTGTTCATCCAAGGCTGAAAGAATCATGCAGATGCTACCACCACTGCATCAAGTACTGAAGAAACCCCGACCATGGGGGCACAATGACAAGCAAAAGGAGTCAGAACACCTTTCTTGTCACACCTTTCCATCCTTCTTGTCACACCTTTCCAATTTTCAAGGGATTCACAAAAAAAACAATATGATAAAAAAAATTGTTACATTTTTAAGCCTATTGATGCCATCGCAACCACCCTCGACACCATTATGACAATTATTTTCCATGAGAGGGTCATCCTTCGTCATGATTATGCCACAAATCTCACTTGAGATTGACATATTCACTACCCATGGTAGCTATACAAACTTCCTTACAAATCAAACTCCACAATAATTTATCTACACTAAAATGACCCAAAGCACCCGCCAGATCCAAACCTGGATCATGAATTGATGGAGATCCTGACCAGTTTTCACCTAAGGTCTCATGAGATAGTGTGTGTTTATTTCCCACCGAACATAGGGGAAAAAATAAAATATTTTATTAAAAACAATATTAAAGAAAAAAATAACTCATGTATGTATCATGAATATAGATGTCTCTCTCAAGTGATCATTGGAAAAACAAGTGGTTTTTCCATTATGAATACTTAACTAAAATTTCTATTGAATTATGAACTAGTTGTTAACCTTACTCAAGAAGTAAAAAAGTAGATCTATACCTTCCTTGAATGACTTTCGTACTCAGATTCCATTGAGAACAACAAGCATCTTCAAACCTACATAAAAAAATACAGTATGTAGCTTACTAGTGAGTTACACTCATGAACATGCACTCTGCAACCTAAAACTAAGTTGTACTCATGAATATAAGCCATAAATGTGATCTCATCCAACAACATTATCCAAAATCACACTCTCTATATGTCAAATTATTTAAACTACCACTTACCTAAAGGAAATGGCATGTTGCCTTACATCTCCCCTTCTTTTAGTTCTATTAATCACTGAATAACTTCATTTCAAATTCATTTGAGTTAATGTAAACCATTTCATGACTATGCTAGGGAAACAAGAATTTGAAATCCATGGATGATGTGCATCGTTAAACCATCCAAATCAATCAATTGATAGACTACCCAATGCTCAATGAATATGAATTCATAACTATGTTTTAGGAGAGAAATCTAGTTATAATAAATATTAAAATGCAGCTTTACAATATTATTATTTTTCTTAATGATTAGGCTGTAGTACATGGAATTGTTTTCCGTTTCATGACAAGTTATGTTATAAATCTTAACTAAAAACCACTTCATGTAATGTATATTATACATCTTAAACTAAAAACCACTTAATGTAATTTAATTTTTAGTTTTTTTTCATGTTTTTTGGATTGATTTAATAAGCATATGATATAGTATGTGTGTTTATGGAGATTGAAAGAATATAAACTTAGATTTAATGATATTATTTATTATATGATATTTAAGCTTTATGTTAAGATGATAGAACATATTATCTTGAGATATTTTTTCAAAATTTATGGTGATTAAGTTTATTTAAAAATAATCATAGTTATGTGAATTTTTTTATAAAATACAATAATTAGAGATGTATAGAATGCAGAATCACTCTAATATTAGAATTTTCAAGTTTTGTGGCAGTGTTATAAATACCTTTTTCCCTTTCTTGATATGCTTCACTTTCAATTTAAAAAAATCACAAAATGTAATTTTTTCATATTTCTATTTTAAGGCACAAAACATTTAGCAAATGATTCTAATAAATTATTCTAGATCTATCTTAACTCCATCTCTAGATCTACCAAGTTCAGAGAGAGATAAAATTTGTTTTCACTCTAAAATATGTTTACATTTCAAGTTTGATCCTTTTGGAAACTTTGTAGATCTAGAGTTAAGATGGCTCTAGGCTACACTAATTAGGCTATTTTCCACATGAATACCATGGGCCATTTTTATCTTTATTACTATTTTATTTTTATAGATTTATTTTGATTTTTTTTATTTTTACTTTTATTTTTTTATTTTATGTTGACCAAGTTAAAATGTTTACATTACATTGTGCATTAATATTTTTATTTATTTTTATTTTTATTTACATGATATTACATTACAACATCTTTACTCACATAGACACTCTACAACACAATATGGGGTAGATGTCAAGGGTAAATATTTAACATTTAACATTTAACAAATTTAATATAATGTCAATGAGCATATCAATGTATGCCCATTGTAGGGATAGATGTGTACACCTAAATGTTTAAACATTTATTTAACATTTAACAAATTTAATCTAATGTGAATGTACGCCCATTGTAGGGATAGATGTGTACACCTAAATGTTTAAACATTTAACATTTCTATGTAGACTGAATTAAAAAATAATAAAAGGTTAAAAGTAATATAGAACCTAGTATGGTGGAGATGTTGTAATGTAAAAATTTTAATATTGGCTCAATTAATAATAAAATGTTAGATGTAATATAAATTTCGATTTGTTATATTGTAATTTGTTTTGCGGGGCACCCACCCCAACGCACAATTTTACTCCTACATAAGTGCTGAAGAAAACATAAATATTGGTGGGGAAGTAACTCCTGTAAGTATATTTTTTACATCTTATTCCTATCCATTTTTTACTGATTTTTTTTTTTTAAATGGTCGTGGGAAGTAATTGATGGTAAATATGTTATTTACTTGATTATAAGTTATTTTCAAGTATTTTATTTTTGGATTATTTTCTTGTAAATATTAAGAATAAAAAATAAATATACAAATATCTAATAATGATTCCATAACTATATTTAAATTTAATTAACAAGCATATAAAAACTTAATCCTTATAATAAACTTACAATATAACAAGCTTCTTAATCATGGATATTCATCCTCACTTTACCATGGATATTATTAACTTGTAAATAACTTTTGTTACAATACCATGGGCCAATACCATGACCTACTAACACTACATGTCAAAACCATAACTCATTTCATAATACAAAATTTAAATTTAAAATATTTTATACATTACATATAGACATTGATTGCATGGAGTTAAAATTATCCATCATATGGATGGATGGGAGAGATGGGGGGAAGAGAGAGAGAGGGAGGGAGGAGAGAGAGGGGGAGGGAGATTATGATAGAGATGGAGGGAAGAGAGAGAGAGGGAGGGATATAGTGACAAAGATGGAGGGCGGAGAGAGAGAGAAAGAGAGAGAGGGGAATGTAAAAGAGAGGAGATAGAGGAATGAGGAGAGAGAGGAGGGGAAAGAGAGGAGAGAGGGAGGGAGAGAGATATGGAGTTGCACGGGGAAGAGAGGGAAGGAAGACAAAATAATTAAATAAACATAAGTGGAGAGAGGGAGTGACACGAGAGAGATGGAGATAGAGGGAGAGAGGAGCGGAGGGAAATCAAAGAGAAGGAGAGGAGAGAGAGGGAGAGGAAGGGAAGAGAGAACGATCACAGAGAGAAGGAAAGACGGAGGGAGATAATGATAGTGTTTGAGGGTAGAGAGAGAGATATGGGGGGAGAGACAAAGGAAGGTGGAAAATAAAGGAAGAGAGAGAGAGGAGTTGAGAAAGAGGAGAGAAGGAGGGAGAGATTTGAGGAGGAGATAGAGAGAGAGCAAGAGAGAGAGGAGAGAGAGATATGGATCCAACCTAAATATGGTATGTATCTATATAAAAACTAGCCTAGATCCATCTTAACCCTGGATCTATCAAGTGACAAGAGGGATCAAATCTCTTTTCACTTTAAAATAAGTTTTCATCTCAAGAGATTTGATCCCAAAAGAGACTTGATCCCTCTCAACACTTTATAGATTTGAAGTTAATATAGATGTAGACTAGTTACCATACACAGATAGAAAGCTTCTCAATACTAAAATACAATAATAAATTCAGTTAAAGAAAAATATGACCTTTTATATTGTAAAACTCACCATAAACACAACCATTACTAAACTCTTATCCATTTCCTTTTTTTGTCATTAATTTACTAGCATACAAATTTTCCTCCATAACTTTGCTAATCGTCTAACACCTTTATTCTGATATATTGGTAATGTTTACATGCACATAATTTTTTTCATTTTACTGTGACATCTTATTAGGAGCCTAGGTGTGATCAAAATTTCCATTTAAAAAAATAAAAAGTAAATAAATAATCAGAATTTAATAATCATAAAATATTCTTCATAAGATGGAAGGTTTTCGAACCATAGTTTTGAATAAACATAAAATATTCTTCATAAGATCAAAGGTTTTTGAACCATATTTTTCCGTTTAACACCGATTGAAGCCGCAACCAAACCGAAACCTTTATAAGAAACCACCAGGTTTCTAAACCGAGGCTTGAGTATACACTCAAACCCAGACATGTGTAAGAAGGCACTATGTTTCTAAACCGTACCCTGATTAGGAAACTTACCCGCTAAAACCTTCGGCGAAAAGGTTTTTGAGTCAACCAGTTGTGTTATAAATTTTTGCATATAATACCATCCATATATAAAAGGAAAGACTAAATTATAGAAAAAAAAAATTGGGTAAATTTTTTTTAAAATTTTTGCATGACTATATCTTTATCATGTCTAATATATCACCTCAATTGAAATGGTGAATTGAATCGCTAACTTCACATCAACGAGAGTCTTAACAGAGCACCAGAGCACCCGATCACCATCCAGTAGACTTTTGAGTGAACATTTTAGTCTGTAACCCCTTATTTAAAATATTACTTTGGTAATTTTGTTATTAACAACTTATTTAGATAACATAAGTAAACATATGAATTCTATTTTATATTTTTTTATGAATATAATAAGTATTCCATTTTACCAATTAAAAGAAAACTGGCTGGTGACAAATTTCAGCCCTGGATAGTTCAGACAGTTGCACAGTTACAACTGCCTTTCCACTGATTTATAGGAAATCTGAGGAGAAGAAGGGGTTGGTTCTCATTTTCCTGGAGGAAGGAGGAGAAAATACTGAGATTTGTAAGAGATAGGATGCTGCTTGTGGGAATGCCTTCCGAGTTGGACTAAGAGCCAGTGGAGTACCCTAGATGTGATTCCTAGAGGTTGGATTGTTGTCACGTTGCCTTAGGAATTGAACTGTGAAGCACCTATGGTCGTTGTTCAGGAGGAGAAGCTCGGTGGGGAGAAGTGGATGTTATCTCCCTTCTCTAGGTTAGGAGGACCAGCAAAGTTTAAGTGGTTGTCTAGTGGATACAGATAAGTAATTTTATAAATCTTGTTAGATTGTTGAATGGTTCGTGAATGAAAATTGAAGTGAAATAGAAGTTAAGTAAGTTATTTTAATTAAATTAGGAATGATTTCATTCCAGTAGGAAAGTTGAAAGATTGTTTGATAGAATCCCAGCATAGGGAAATTAGAAATGTCATGCCATGAACAGATAGGATAGTAGGTCTGTAGAATAGTACTTTGCAGTTAATAGTTCCTGTAATGGTAGTAGTTTCTCTTTAACTAAGTTCACTAGTTAATTTTGGTTGGTAATGGTAAATATACTAGAGAAGTTTGGCAGAATTTTCGAGGAATATTAGAGTCTGCATGTCCTCTCAAGAGTTCAGTAGATTGGTATGTGTCTAAGTATATAACTACAATACATCGAAAATATATACTACATCTCATTATATTCAAAACAATAAAAATGGTAGTGGAAACCATCATAGTACAAACAAACTAATAGAGTAGGTACAAAGCAGACCTCTGAACTGAAAAACCAACCTAGTTTACTATTTAATTGTTGTATCCTTGAAGAAACAAAATTAACTGACTGAATAACAGAAAATTTAGAATGTGAATCTCTGAAACTGAACTGTCAAACTAATACACTATTTAATTGTTGTGTTCCTGGAGAAATTAAATTAAATTACAAAAGAACAAGAAAATTCAGAATGTATATTTCTGAGCTGAATAGTGAAAAGCCAACTTATATTTCAATGTTGAATTCATGGAAGCAGAAATAAGCTACACATCAAAATGAATTAATTCAAACGTTCTCTAGAACCTGAGCCTCAAACTGAGTTCAACTGTCGAATCAAGTGGATAATACAGTAGAGAATACCCTTTCATAGTTATAACAGTAAAAGAGAGGGACAGTCTCTAAACACCAATTATTTGGTGTTCTGTCACTAGAAACCTCCATACATTACGGTGCATGAAACTAAGAACATGAGGTGTAAAACAAAACCCACATTCATTTATGTGCAACAACATTAAAAGAGGAGACGTAAGAATAAAGTTTGTATTCATCATTTTGTATTGTAATAACAAATTGAGGCGAACAGTCAAAATACTTCAAATTAGAATCACTCGGCAAGGGGTTAAATAGTCCAAGAAAATTTCAATGGCTGCCAGACAAAAGACCATAGTGGAACAAGAAGGACTAGTATACTCTGAGCTACAAACTATAGACTAAATATAAATGGAATTGGGTAGGTCTCGACCAGGGAGATCCTTAGAAACCTTGAGAAATATTTGAAACCTGGAAGACTACGGCCTCGGAAGTGTTCGAGTTATTGTTAAATACGTGGATGGTTTTGCCTGCAGTGAATCGAGGTAGAGGAGGTCTGGTGTTTGACCCAAAGCTGTACTCAAAGGCCTTTCATCTCTCCTGCACCATGGACAAGAAAAACAACAACTAATTAGTGTGAATGATATCAAATGGAAACTAAAATAAAATCTATTAAAACCTTGCAACAAGAGTTACCTGCGAAGAATCGTCGGAGTCGTGATACCAGTGAAAAATAGGTAGAATCAGGGGACCATTGGGGCTTCGAGGTTGGGTGCCTCGCATCAGTAGGAAAACGAGACTAGTTCGACTTAAGGTCCCAGTGGGTATCACCATAATCAACCTGAGAACCCATCGAGTTCGTAAAGAAAAAGATGAGAAAGCTCAGCCAAATCAATGTTTCCAAAAAATGGATTAAATACAGAATAGCTCTATGAGCCAGTGACGAGATTGACATGCTTACCTTCATGGGGTGAATAAAACGCAAGGGTATACTCCTGTCACGAATTGCAGAAGCTGGGTTAAGGCTATTCGGTGCCCAAAGAAATTCTGGAGATGGGAGGTTGGCAGAATGATTGCGGTGGGAAGGGTTTGGGTGGGGTATAACCCTAACCACTCTTCCAAGACTCCTCACCGTCAGATTTCACTGTTGATCAATGGAACAGATGTACCCACCTGTCAAGAAAATCATCTGCCAACTGGCCACCAAGGGCCTCGGGCAGGGTGAAATTCAATGAGTTAATGACCTTCAGGTTGGAAAATGTCAAGTATGTGGTATGTGATATTAGCACTAAGCGCACAAATAGATGATATGGTACACCATTATAATTAAAACTTAATAGGTTGTACTACGAAGAAATTAACTATAGATTACTTGTACATATCCTAAGTTAAACAACAAATATAAAATAAGGTCTAATGTCACAACAGGGTTGTTTGGATGGCACAATAGGTGCCTCGAGTTCCTTAAACTATTATGAATTAAATGGATATTAATAATATTAAAAACATTGTATAGTAATGTTATTTTTTTTATACTTTCTATGTTTGGAGTTAATTATGGGTGTTACAAGTGGTATTAGAGCCAAGTTCCAACATTGTGGCTTGAGGAAACTGAAAGTGCGATGATGTGATGCACACAGGAAAAGTGATGCACAAGGGGTCCAGGTCATCTGGGAGACCAGAAGCATGCTATGGAGGAACTAACTAAGAGATTTGGGTACATTTGGACGCAAATCGACAGTATCACACGAGCAGAATGATGGAAGACCAGCATCAACAAACTAGACAAATGTTGGAAATTGTGCAACAATTACATAATGAGATGGTGCAAATGAGAAATGATAATATCAAGATAATTCAAGAAAAATAAAAAATATTTAAAAGTCTCTCTCATAAGTAAAATAATAGAGCCTATTAGCCGAATCTGGATCGTGAAACCTAGTATGAAAGAGAGCCACAAAATATCAAAAATGATCAAGAGGAAAGTCATACCCAGAGAATTCAGCACCATGAAAGACATAGGTTTGAACATGAAGAAGAATATGATAATGTTCATGACCAAGGAATGACAAAGAAACAAAGAACAAAGCTGCAAGGAGAGTTTCGGAAAATTAAACCACCAACCTATGACGGAGAAAAAGAAGAGGCAGTTGAAACTTGGATTATTGAAATTAATAAATACTTTCAAGTGTATGATTATAACAGTAACCTCCAGGCTAGGTTGGCTATTTGCCAACTTTGGGGAAATGCCACTCTATGGTGGGAAGAAGTTAATGATGTGCAGAATATTGACAAACAAAGAATAAACTGGGAAGATTTCCAGAGGCACTTCAAGAATAAATTCTTGATAGAGATTTTTTACAATGAAAAGTCCCAAGATTTCCATGATTTGATATTGGGGAAACTAACCATGGATGAGTTCATAACTAAATTCACAGCTTTATTGAGGTATGTGCCATACCTACATGAGGAAAAGGAAAAAGTGCAATGATTTCTAAGTGGCTTACCTACTCATATGCAAGAAAAAATTGAGTTTAATAGTCCTAAGACAATGGAGGAAGAAATAAAAAAGGCATATATGTGCTATCAACAAACCAAGGAAAAATATTTTGGTAAAGGCTAGAACCAGAAGAAGACAACAAAGAATTTACAAAATTTCAGGAATTCGAAACATGCTCCTAAAAACTTTCGAAGAAACTCAGTGAACAGAATGATGGATAAATCACAGTAAAAAATGAGGTGACAATTAGTGATACGCACAGCTAAATCAACTAGCAAGACAAAGCCTAATTCAGTGAAAAAACCCACCTTACAGTGCTGGGGTTGCAGTGAAGCCCATTATTACTTAAATTTCCCAAACAGAGGAAGGACCGAGCAAGCAGCCAATGTGCAGAAGGCCTTGACTGTAGGGGAAATAGCCAGAAGTATACCTCGAATCAATGCTGCTTTGGAGGACCATCACATAGATCACCAGCCTTCAATGATAGAATGTGAAGGTAAAATAGCTAATCAACATGTTTCTGTTTTGATTGACCCTCGTGCTATTTTAAGTTATGTTAGCCCCAAAGTTATAGAATTGTGTCAATTGCAACATGCTAAATTTTAGAAACCTTAGCTAGTACACTTGGCCACGGGCGCCAAGCGGAAGGTGACCGCGATAACAGAAAACTATTATGTTGAGATATCAAGACAACACATTAAAGTGAATTTGAACATGCTCCCTCTAGGTTCATATGATGGGATGGACTTGTTGGAAAGCCATTGGTCGGTAGTAGACTGTAAGGAGAAGAATGTCAACTTCCTCAATGATGGGGGAGTTAGGTGGGAATTGTAGGGCATAAGGAAAGGTGTTAAATTATGACCTATTACTGCAAATCAATTACAAAAATGCATCTGAAAGGGCTTCCAGATTTAGGTTGTTCAGGTAGGGTATACGAACTCCAAAGATAGTGACTATGACTCTTGAAAATCTGCCAATTGTTCAAGATTTTTCGGATGTGTTTCCAGAATCAATTCCTATTCTACTGCCCAAGTAAGATATAGACTTTACTATAGAACTGATTCCAGGGGCATCTCTTGTATCAAGGACTCCTCATTGCATGAGTGTGCCAAAGTTGATAGAACTCAAGATGTAGCTATAAGATTTTCTTGATAAAGGATATAAGATTTATTTTGTGTCTCCCTTGGGGGTTCCAGTTTTTTTCATGCACAAGAAGGATGGAACCATGTGCTTATGCATTGACTACCGATAGTTGAACAAGTTAATTGATAAAAATAGATACCTGCTTCCGCGGATTGATGATTTGTTCGACTAAGTCCGTGGAGCTAGTGTGTTCTTGAAAATTGATCTCAGATCTAGTTATCATCAAATCTGAATAAAAGAAGAGGATATATGTAAGATAACTTTTTGAACTCGCTATGGTGTTGGCAATATGATGTAATGTGTTGTCCTTAATGGCAACCTACTTGATGAAGTTGTCCTTGATGGAAGCCTACTTGATGAGTTGCCTATGTTAAGCAACCTATTTATTAAAGATGTAAGAATGATGTATCTACAGATCAGTTTAGATGTGATAGAGAAAATAATTCCAGAAAGTGTCAGAGAAATGATAAATATAATATGTCACAATGTATACGTGGGTTAGTAAAGGCCAAGTCGCGTATGCACGTGGATAAGTACGTCCCAAGTCGCGTATGCCTTTTGCGCTCCAAAATTATAATACCAAGGGGAATTACCATGGTATTAGCCCACAGTATTAAGCGTTGTATTGTCTATTTGATTCCATCCAAGCATACCATCGGAAGTTGTGTGGTTTTGGCTCATGGTATTGGTAAAGGCTAAAACTATATAAGGAGAAGAAGATCATAATGAAAGGGTGTGCATGTGTCTAGGTATTGAATGAATACTTCACTCTGAAGTATATCTGCATGGAATGGGTTACAATTTATTGATAGATATGAATTAAGAATGCACCTATGAATAAAATGAGGGATTGGGATCTCTAGACTTGAAATGGCTATATATCTTCTAGATCTATTTATGGAATGTTTAGATATGAGATGTAGCGAATGTTTTCTGAAGTGAAGGGTAAGATCTGAGCTGTTTATCTGTTCTGAAGAGTTGCATAACCCTGCAATGTTTGCAGAACTATACGCAGGTTCGTAATAGCGAAAGCACGTATATACGCAGGTTGGTTTCAGCAAAATCGCGTATGGAATCTAAGGTCAGTCCTGAAATATTTGAAAATATATACGCAAGTTTGTCTTTGTGAAAGCGCATATATACGCGGGTTCAGTGAAGTAAAATCATGTATGGAATCTAGGGTTTTGTTGAAGTATGCTAAAGGAAATCTCTGATCTATTTTGTTGTATTACTGTTGTCTGTCAATGATGTCTTCATACAGATCTGAGTTGTTTGAATACTGATTATGCTGCTAGTTGATTATGATTAAAGATAAGTAGTTGGTTGATTGGTTGATGATTCAATGAATGAATTGAATGGGTTATAAGTTTTAGTTTGATGTATGTTCATTGAGCTTAAATGTGTGGAGTGTGTCCAGTCTGAAAATCTGATGAAAAGAGACCTACAAGTTGTGTTGTATGGAAGCTGTTGGATCCAGTATGTAAATTCATGAAATGTGGTCCATGGTGGTGCTGAGGGTCGAAGCCTTCAGTGAGGGGGTAGTAGCTCCCTTCCAGTGGTAGCTGGTAAACGAGATCAGGTGGTAGTAGCTCCCTTCCAGGAGTGGCCAGTAAATGAGATTAGGGGATAGCAGCTCCCTTCCAGGAGCGGCTCATAAATGAGATCAGGGGGTTGGAGCTCCCTTCCAGTAGTAGCTGCAGAACGAGAGAAGGTTGCAACCTTTTGCAGGTGGGTGCCTACATGCTGGTATGATTCTGCACCAGTACATGGTTGTAAGAAGTTTTCTTTATAATAAATATTGAAGACAGAGACGACGGCAGTGGTGGTTTTCTCTCGAATTGGGTTTCCACCTTAAATCCTGGTGTTCATATGTGTTGCTTATGTGTGATGATTTATTCTGTTCTTACTGCACATGTTTACTGCTTACTAAACATTTGATGAATGAATGATGCAATGATCTAAGTAAAGAATTATCTGCATAATAAGATCTCTAGACCTACGCAATTTTTCTTAAAGATATCCGCATATATACGCGAGTTGTGTTAATTAAAGTCGCATATAGAATTCTGTAAAGAAAAAGTAAAATTTTTGAGTAAGCTCTAAATACTGATTCACCCCCCCCCCCCCTCAGTATTTTTCCCAACAATTGGTATTAGATCAGGTTCTTCTGAAGAAGCTTGATCGTTTGAAGGAGATCCATCGCAATGGGAAGTCATGAAGGAGTATTTTCTATAAGGCCGCCACTATTTAATGTAAGTAATCTATTATTTTGGAAGATATGAACAAGAGCATATTTATAAAGTTTTGGAGCAGACGTATGGGGAATCGTGGAAGGAGGCTATCAATATCCAGCAAGTGTTCCTATAAATGCAGCAGAAAGGAAGAAATATGAAATCAATGCCAAAGTTGTCAATGCTTTATTAGGAAGCTTGTCAGAAACAGAATTTGTTAAAGTGATGCAGCTAAATTCAGCAATGGCAATATGGGACAAGATCATTCAGAGCTATGAAGGTGATGCAAAGGTAAAAAGTGCCAAACTTCAAACTCTTAGAATGCAATATGAAAATTTTAGAATGCATGATGATGAAAGTATTGCAAGTTTATTCCTAAGATTAGATGAGATTGTGAATTCTATGAGGAATATGGGTGAAGAAATAAAAGACTCAAATTTAGTTGAAAAGATATTGAGATCTCTAACTTCAAAGTTTGAGTCAAAAGTGTTAGCGATTGAAGAAAAGCAGGATCTGAAAAATCTTACTGTTATCCAACTACATGGTATCCTGACTGCTTTTGAAATGAGAAGAGGAGGTATTTCACAAGTCAAAGAAGTTGTTTTTAAGGTTTGTGCAAAAGGAAAGGAAAAGGAAGTTCTCAAGGAATCAAGCTATATATCAAAAGAAGAAGAAGCAAATTTTGTGAGAAAACTTCAACCAGGTACTAGAAGATTCAAAGGTAAGCTTCCCTTCAAGTGTTTTTCTTGTGGTAGAGTTGGTCATTATGCTGCTAAATGTCCTTATACAAAAAATCATGATAAAGGAAAGCAGATTGAAAAAGGAAGGAGTTATTATACAAATGAAGATAATAATGGATTATCAAATGAGGATGAAGAAGATTCTGACCAAGATCTACAAGTGCTCATGGCATGTACCATGGATGATGATAATTTCCCAAAAGGAAGGGATTCGGTTATTGAAGAATTGCATAGAACAAGAAAGAAATGATGTTTTCATGGATGTTGTTTATATTGTAACTCATTTTGGCATAAGGCCATTGGTTGCATGTTAAGTATGATAAACAGATCTGAAAATTTGGAGAAGTTCCAGCACACAATAATAAATTTCAAGCAAAGTTGGAAAAAGAAGAAGCACTGGTCAAAAACATAGGGAATATTGACCCTACTGCAGTCATCCGCTTCTAAAGCTTACTTCTCATAATGATTGCAGGAGTGAGGTGAGATACATTATAGGAATCAGTAATGTATCATCACAGGGGGAGCAATACATGGTGATTCCCATGGTTGGTTTGGTAATTCTAGTTGTGTTTATTTCTGACAGTGCATCTAATGTGACAAGAGAAGACAGGTACATGTGGTACAAATTCAGGGGGAGATAAAGTTGTGAAATTTTTCTGTATTTCACTTTCTATACATGGATTTATCTACTGATATGATTTTAAGTTTTGATTACCTGCTTGATGAAGATGCTTTGATGAATTGGTTGGTGAAGATGTTCAGGATGCTCAAGTTCAGGGGGAGCATTAGCCTTGCTCAGAGTAATGCATTGTTGGCATTATGATGGTTCTGAAATATGATCTCTCCCTTGAGATATTTTGGTCTTAGTTATAAAAAGTCATATCTGTAATTTGATGAAAAGTTCATGTTAATACCTATGATGTAAAATTTTTATATTCATTCATGTAAGGACTTGGTCAAATTTGTAAACCCACTTGGTTGGGTAGTTCAATCAAATATGTAATTCCACTTGGTTGGATCAGTGATGTAAGTATGAGTCCTTGGTGATAGGAATGGTCATACTTGGTTGAGTCAAAGAGTCATGTACTTCATTGAAAAATCTGTCTAAAGATTCAACATGAACACAGGGGGAGCATGGTAAATTCAATGCACTTCAGATCTACAAAGCTCATCTCTCTACAAGGGAAGAGAAACCTTGTTTTGATTTTGATCCGCCCTTTGCCTTTGATGTAAAAGGGGGAGAGTATCATGGTGTTTGAATAATGGTTATGCTTAATGTATCTATCTTTTGTGGTCATCAAACACCATCGTGGTTGCCATCAAGTCCAAAGGGGAGATTGTTGGCAATATGATGTAATGTGTTGTCCTTGATGGCAACCTACTTGATGAAGTTGTGCTTGATGGAAACCTACTTGATGAGTTGCCTATGTTAAGAAACCTATTTATTAAAGATGTAAGAATGATGTATCTACAGATCAGTTCAGATGTGACAAAGAAAAGAATTCCAGCAAGTGTCAGAGAAATGATAAATACAATATGTCACAATGTATACGTGGGTTTGTAAAGGCCAAGTCACGTATGCACGCGGATAAGTACGTCCCAAGTTGCGTATGCCTTTTGCACTCCAAAATTATAATACCAAGGGGCATTACCATGGTATTAGCCCACAGTATTGAGTGTTGTATTCTCTATTTGATTCCGTCCAAGCATACCATCAGAAGTTGTGTGGTTTTGGCTCATGGTATTGGTAAAGGCTAAAAATATATAAGGACAAGAATATCATAGTGAAAGGGTGTGCATGTGTCTGGGTATTGAATGAATACTTCACTCTAAAGTATATCTGCATGGAATGGGTTATAGTTTATTGATAGATCTTAATTAATAATGCACCTATGAATAAAATGAGGGATCGGGATCTCTAGACCTGAAATGGCTATATATCTTCTAGATATATTTATGGAATGTTTAGATATGAGATGTAGCGAATGTTTTCTGAAGTGAAGGGTAAGATCTGAGCTGTTTATCTGTTCTGAAGAGTTGCACAGCCCTGCAATGTTTTCAGATCTATATGCAGGTTTGTAATAGCAGAAGCGCGTATATACGCGGGTTGGTTTCAGCAAAAGCGCGTATGGAATCTAAGGTTAGTCCTGAAATAGTTGCAAATATATACGCAAGTTCGTCTCTATGAAAGCGCATATATACGTGGGTTCAGTGAAGTAAAAGCATGTATGGAATCTAGGGTTTTGCTGAAGTATGCTAAAGGAAATCTCTGATCTGTTTTGTTGTATTACTGTTGTCTGTCAATGATGTCTTCATACAGATCTGAGTTGTTTGAATACTGATTATGCTGCTAGTTGATTATGATTAAAGATCAGTAGTTGGTTGATTGGTTGATGATTCAATGAATGAATTGAATGGGTTATAAGTTTCAGTTTGATGTATTTTCTTTGAGCTTAAATGTGTGGAGTGGGTCCAGTCTGAAAATCTGATGAAAAGAGGCCTACAAGTTGTGTTGTATGGAAGCTATTGGATCTAGTATGAAAATTGATGAAACGTGGTCCATGGTGGTGCTAAGGGTCAAAGCCTTCAGTGAGGGGGTAGTAGCTCCCTTCTAGTGGTAGCTGGTAAACGAGATCAGGGGGTAGTAGCTCCATTCCAGGAGTGGCTGGTAAACGAGATCAGGGGGTAGTAGCTCCCTTCCAGGAGTGGCTGGAAAACGAGATCAGGGATTTGGAGCTCCCTTCCAGTAGTAGCTAGAGAACGAGAGAAGCTTGCAACCTTATGCAGGTGGGTGCCTGCGTGCTGGTATGAGTTTGCACCAGTACATGGTTGTAAGAAGTTTTCTTTATAATAAATATTGAAGACAGAGATGATGGCAGTGGTGGTTTTCTCCCGAATTGGGTTTCCACCTTAAATCCTGGTGTTCATGTGTGTTGTTTATGTGTGATGATTTATTCTGTTCTTACTGCACATGTCTACTGCTTACTAAACATATGATGAATGAATGATGCAATGATATAAGTAAATAATTATCTGCATAATAAGATCTCTAGACATATGCAAGTTTGCTTAAAGATATCCGCGTATATACGTGATTTGGGTTAATTAAAGTCGTGTATAGAATTCTGTAAAGAAAAAGTAAAATTTTTGAGTAATCTCTAAATACTGATTCACCCCCCGTCTCAATATTTTTCCCAACATATGGACATTATGAGAACAACTTTTCGAACTCGCTATGGACATTACGAGTTCATGGTGTTTCCATTAGGCCTCACCAATGCTCCTGCTACCTTCATGAGTCTGATGCATGGAATTTTTCAGCCATACTTGGACAAGTTTGTACTGATTTTTATTGAGGACATATTAATTTATTCTAAAAACTAGGTAGAGCATGAAAAACACCTCAAAATAGTGTTGCAAACACTAAGGGAAAATCAGTTGTATGCCAAGTATAGCAAGGGTTATTTTTTCAAGGATCAGATCCAATATTTGGATCACGTGATATCGGTTGAGGGAATAGTTGTGGATCCTAAAGAGATTCAGACAATTATGGAGTGGGTTGTACCTAGAAATGTTGCAGATATAAGATCATTCATGGGTCTAGCTAGCTACTATCGTCAATTTATTAATAATTTTTCCAAAATTGTGTACCCTATAACCTCTCTACAGAAGAAAGGAAGGGCATTCAAGTGGAAAAAAGTGTGCCAAGAAATATTTGAACAGCTAAAACATTTATTAACCTCAGCCCCAATTCTAAAAGTGGAAGACCTTGAGAAGGAATTGGTTGTGTGTATAGACACATGTCAAGAAGGAGTGGGAGGGGTTCTCATGCAAGAGGATAAAGTGGTGGCATAAGAATCCTGCAAACCAAAAGAACATGAGCAAAGGTATTCTGCTTATGACTTAGAACTCACACAAGTAGTGCATGCTTTAAAGATGTGGCACCATTATCTTTTAGGGAATATTTTTCTGTTGTTGATAGATCATAGTAGCCTGACCAACTTTTTTAATTAGCTAACTTTGAATACAAGGCAGGCTAGATGGACCACATTCTGGAGTGATTTTGACTTTGAGATTAAGAATTTGAAGGGAAAATAAAATCGAGTATCATATGCTTTAAGTCTAAAAGTTTAGTGTGTCTATGAAGTCTAGTATCATCAAATCAAGTTTGATGTATCTGGACCCCTTGCAGAAGCTGCCCTTAAATATCCTCAATATAAATACCTTTAGCAACATACTAAATAACTGTAGTCAATGGGTAAAGGAACTGAATATGAAATTAATAGTCAGGACCAGTTGACTTTCAGTGGGAAGATCTATGTACACAATCAAATTTTGATCAAGAAATTAATACTAGATGAACATCATCGCAGCCCATACTCAGCACATCCAGGATATCAAAAGTTATTTTTTGCGTTAAAAAAGAATAATTTTTGCCATAAATGAGGAATTACATGGCATAATATCTGTCCAAATTTCTAGAATGTTAGCAAGTAAAGGTTGAACATCAGCATCCAGTAGGTTTGTTGAATCCCCTTCCTATTCTGGAGTGGAAAAGGGAAGTGATTATGTTGGATTTTATAATTTGACTGCTTAAGACAAGAAAGCAACATGGCTCGATTATGGTGGTCATGGATAAATTGAGAAAAAATGATTACTTTATTCCAGTAAAATAGACACACAAAACTGTAGATATTGTGAATATTTCTGGAAGGATGTATTCTGATTTCATGGTATACCTAAGGTGGTAATTTCTGATAGAGACGTGAAGTTTACGTTTGCCTTTTGGAAGGCTCTTTTCATAGGGTTGGCTACCCAGATACACTTCATCACTGCCTACCACCGACAGATAGATGGGCAGACAGAGCTAGTAAATCAGGTATTGGAAGACATGTTGTGAATGTACGTAATGAATCAACTAACTAAGTGGGAAGATTATCTCCATTTATTTGAGTTTGTGTATAATAATGGTTATCATGAGTCACTGAAGATGAGCCCCTATGAAGTATTATATGGAAAAATATGCAGGACACCCACTAATTGGAATGGTCCAGAGGATAAAATGATATTGGGACTAGAAATTATTAAGGAGATTGAGCAAGAAGTTAAAATAATTCGCATAAATTTGTGATTTGCCCAAGATCGACAAAAAACTTACACAGATAAGAAAAGGACTCATAAGGAGTTTAAATTTGGAGACCATGTATACTTGAGAATTATACCCAGAAGAAATACCCTCCAATGGAATGGGTGTGCTAAGTTAGCACCTCGCTTTTGTGGACCTTTCCAAATCTTGGAAAGAATAGGACCAATGGCTTACTAGCTCCCCCTCCCTAGCTACGTAAAGGTCCATAATGTTTTTCACGTTTCTTTACTAAATAAATACATATATGACCCAAAACATATAATTACTTGGAAAGAAGTTAAGGTAAGTATTGAATTTTTAAAATATAAATGTATATCTACTCAAGTTATAATCATAAACTAATTAATGTTATAATGATTGGCAGGTCGAACCAGATAGAGAATTCAGGGTAGAGCCCCTATGTATTCTCGATCGGCGAGAAGCCATGTTGCGGAGGCAATTGGTCGCCCATGTTAAGGTGAAATAGTTACACTTCAGCCCAAAGGAAGCCATGTGGGAGGTTGAAGGAATGATGAACCAAGCTTATCCAGATTTATTTTATGAATCTGTATAAACACCAAGGACGGTGTTGCATTGAGAGGGGGAATATGTAACCTCCATGGTTGTTAAAAGTTTATTTAAAATATTACTATGGTAATTTTGTTATTAAAAACTCAATTATATAACATAAGTAAACATATGAATTCTATTTTATATTTTTTTATGAATATAATAAGTATTCCATTTTACCAATTAAAATAAAACTAGTTGGTGATGAATTTTAGCCATGGACAGTTGAGACAATTGCACAGTTACAACCTCCTTTCCACATATTTACAGGAAATATGAAGAGAGGAAGGGGTTGGTTCTCATTTTCCTGGAGGAAGGAGGAGAAGAACAGACTAAGGTCTATCAGAGGCAGGGCGTTGGTTGTGGGAATGACTCCCAAGCTGAACTAAGAGCCAATGGAGTACCATGGATGTGATTCCCAGAGGCTAGTTTGTTGTCTCGTTGCCTTAGGAATTGAACTATGAAGCAACTGTGGTCGTTGTTCAAGAGCAGAAGCTCAGTGGGGAGAAGCGGACATGATCGCCCTTCTCAAGGTTGGGAGGACCAGCTAAGTTTAAGTTATTGTCCAGTGGAGATAGATAAGTAATTTTTTAAATCTTGTTACATTATTGAATGGTTCCTAAATGAAAACTAAATTGAAATATCAGTTAAGGAAGTTATGTTAATTAAGTTAGGAATGATTTCATTCCAGTAGGAAACCTAAAATATTGTTTGATAGAATCCTAACATATGGAAATTAGAAGTCTCCTACCATGAACAGACTGGATAGTAGGTCTGTAGAATATTACTTTGTAGTTAATAGTTCTTGTAATGATAGTAGTTTCTCTCTATCTAAGTTTGCTAGTTAATTTCAGTTGGTAATGGTAAATATGCTAGGCATGTTTGGCAGAATTTCAGAGGAATACTAGATTCTACTTGTCCTCTCAAGAGTTCAATAGATTGGTGTGTGTCTAAGTATATAACTACAACACACTGAAAATATACTACATCTCATTGTATTCAACACAAGAAAAATGGTAGTGGAAACCATAAAAGTACAGACAAACTAACAGAGTAGGTACAAAGTGGACCTCTCAACTGAACAACCAACCTAATTTATTATTTAATTGCGGCATCCTTGAAGAAACGAAATTAACTGAACAAATAACAAAAAATGTAGAATCTGTATCTCTGAAATCGAATTGTCAAACTAATATACTATTTAATTGTCGTGTTCTTGGAGAAATTAAATTAAATGATAGAACAACAAGAAAATGCAGAATGTATATTTCTAAGCTAAACATTCAAAACCCAACTTATATTTCAACGTCGAATTCATGGAAGCGAAAATAAGCTACACAACATAATTAATTAATTCAACCGTTCTCTACAACCCGAGCCTCAAATTTAGTTCAACTTTCAAATCAATTGAATAATGCAATAGATAATACCATTTCATAGCTATAACGGTAATAGAGAGGGAGAATCTCTGAAAACCAAGTATTCAACGTTCTATCACCAGAAACCTCTATACATTATGGTGCATGAAACTAAGAACATGAGGTGTAAAACAAAACCCACATTCATTTATGTGCAACAACATTAAAAGAGGAGACATAAGAATAAAAGTTTATATTCATCATTGTTTTCTATAGTAATAAACTGAGATGAAAAACCATAATACTTAAAATTAAAATTACCAAGCAAGGGATTAAACAATCCAAAAAAATTTCAGTGGTTTCTTGACAAAAGATCATAGTGGAACAAGAAGTACCATTATACGTTGAGCTAAAAAATTGTAGAGTAAAGATAAACAGAATTAGGTAGGTCTCGACCGGGGAGGTATTTAGAAACCGTGAGAAATATTTGAAACATGGAATACTACGACCTTAGAAGTGTTCGAGTTACTGTTACATACATGGATGGTTTGGCCTGTAGTGAGCCGAGGAGAGGAGGTCTGACGTTTGACCTGAAGTAGTATTGGATGACCTTTCATCTCCCCTGTGCCATGGACAAGAAAAACAACAATTAATCTGTGTGAATGATATCAAATGGAAACTGAAGGAAAATCTATTAAAACCTAGCAACAAGAGTTACCTGCCAAGACTCGTTGGTGTCGTGATACCAATGACCAATAATTAGAAGAAGGGGGTCGTTTGGACTTTCAGGTTGGGTGCCTCGCATCAGTAGGAAAAAGAGAGCAGTTCGACTTAAGGTCCCAGGGGGTACCACCATAATCAACCTGAGAACCCATCCAGTTCGAAAGTAAAGGGTGAGAAAGCTTAGTCAAATCATTGTTTCTAAAGAAAGGAGTAAATATAGCACAACTCTATGAACTAGTGACGATATTGACATGCTTACCTTCATGGGGTGAAGAAAACGCAAGGGTTTACTCCTGTCATGAATTGTAGAAGCTGGGTTGAGGCTATTCGATGCCCAAGGAAATTTTGGAGACAGGAGGACGACAAAATGATTGTGACGGGAAGGGTTTGGGTGGAGTATAACCCTAACCACTCTTCCAAGACTCCTCACCATCAAATTGCCCTGCTGATCAACGAAATCGATGTACCCACTTGTGAAGAAAATCATCTTCCAACTGGCCACCAAGGGCCTCAAGCAGGATGACATTCAATGAGTTAATGACCCTCGGGTTGGAAAATGTCAAGTATATGGTATGTGATATTAACACCATGTTGGGGCCCTTGTTTAAACAACTGGGAGAAAGGAGGAAGGCAGAGTAGGGCGCAGGGCCAAGCGGACACATGGAAGTAGAAACAGTGCAGAACAATTGACTCGGGGCGAGTCAATAGGATGGTAGGGGCTTGTTGGGGGCCCTTGTTTTGAAATTAAACAACTTTTGAGTTGCGGCTAGTATGTGGCGGAACACAACCACGGTAGGCAGAGAGATGTCAAGGTTGCGAAGGAGTAAAGGACAAATGGCATGGCTGTTGTGGGAGCAAGCACAAGTGGTGGAAGAGCGTGGCAAAAAACAAGCAGTAGAATTCCCGACTAACAGAAAGAAACAGAAGACATCCAAGTGAAGAGAAAGGAAGAGTTGTCAGTCACCCTGGCAGCAGAACAAATAGATAGCCAGCCAACGGAAAGAGGACGTTGGTGCAGACGGGATGAGAAACAAGAGTCGTAGGAGAGCTCTATTTGTGTTGTTCTATTCTCCCTTCTTCTGTATCTCTGTGTTTCTCCCTGTCCAATAGTTCCACCTTGTATTCGGTTTCATTCGAGCTCATACCAAGGAACCTTGTAATAGCTTGTTGCTAATAGTTGATTCATAATATAATCAGGAGTTGTTGTTCTGGGTATATGTTGTAGTCTAGAATGAATGGTTTCTATAGTAATTTTAAATGTTATTTGTTATAAGTCTGAATGCACTCCCAAGAGATATCTTTCATGGAACGTTGCGTTGGTTTAGACCTTTGTCATAGCTATGATTTATTCATACCAATGTCATTATGCTGATATCAATCTACTCCCTATCTTAGTAAGGTCTTTGCACACCTCGGGTGAGACTCTCGGCTCCTCAAAGCTGGGTGAAAAGGTCGGCGTGTTGCTACACTACAACAGAAACACTTGTTGGCCCTTAACCTGAACCCTGGTCTTATCTGCAAGACCTGTTTTCTCCCCAACAAATGTTTCCGTTGTCGGGACCCAAAATTTCATTTGGGAGCTAGATCATGGTATCTCAGATCTTTGAAAGAGAAATACGAAGTTGGTGGGATAACCACCTAAACCAATTCATCACTCAACAAGCCAAGCTGAGACGACAAAAGGAGAAAACGATCAAGAGTCTGGTTCTATTTTCCGATTCTGCCAGTGATACCTACGAAATATTTGGGGAAAGTTCCCAAAAAAAATCTATAACTGGTTGCGGAGGCTTCAGACCAAGGCAACCAAAGAAAAGTCGCAGAAAATAAATTGCAAGTGGGTGCACAGAGATCTGGTGGCCCTTCATTGATTAAACACCGACTTGACCCGAGCTGTAGATTTATGGGTGGAATCTACCTTGGACGGATACATAGTGGAGTTTGCAGCGGAGTGCTACCAGTCCTTCTCGAGAGCAGAAGATACATTCATATCTGGGTTAAGAGGGAAGCTGTTGAAGGAGATCCAATTGTGGATTAAAGCCTTGATGGTAGACGAAGGACTAATGGGGTTCCGAAAAGCAGAGATGGAAGTGTAAACCTCTTGTGCTGGGGAAGGGACTAAGGGAGAGATGCTACAAGAACAGTAAAAAGGGGGAGTAGGGGTATGGATGTCGATACCTCTAATAGGCTAAGGGAGCGACGTGCACATCGGAGGGCGCAAATCACTGAGAAGTGGCGAGAAAGGGTGATAAAGGAGTTAAAAAGATAGGAAGATAGTCGGAAGGGTAAGGAGGAGGTGCCTCAGGTGACAAAGTAAATGGAAAGTTAGGTGGGTCCCCAAGATATGGGAGGGGCCATTAAAGAAGTTCGACAGGTGTATAGGAACCCAGCCCAGATGGAGAAAGCAAAGAAGTCTGACGAAGACGGTACAGACACGCACCTGGAGGAGGTGTCTGATGTGGAGATGCACGTTACAATGGAGCAACTATTCCAAGAAAGGCTGGCGTCCATATCTCAAGTTATTCCTAATCCCCAAAGTTTAAGTAGCTCTAGTCCCAACCTTCCCCTGGTGCTTTATCAACCCCTAGGTGAAATTTTTGTTAAGTTGCGTGAATTAGGCAAGTTGAATAGTATTTAGTCTTCAACAGAAATACACATTAATAGTAGTATCTCTAGTGGTAGCATTTCACAACCAGGAACCAACGGTTTAATTTTAGTAACGCCTACACAAGGGAATATGGCGGGATCATTTACCTGATACCCAGAGTTCTCTGGGAGGGGTAACAATGATGTAGAACAACATTGGTACCTCTGCGAGGCCATATGGAAGGCAAGGCAGACACCAGATGTGGGGAAGTTAATAGAATTTCAAACCACTCTCAGGGAAAGAGCGCTATGCTAGTTTATAAAATGTTTTGAAGGCCATCATAATCTAGCAATAGCAGATGTGAAGAGATACTTCATTAAGGAATTCAAATTACCCCAAACAGACCATCAGGGTCTGTCAAAAATGTGGAAAATCAAGCAGCGGGAAGGAGAAACCACTTGGGAATTGATGTGGAGATACAAATATGCGATCAGAAAACTTAGCTACCCAATCAATCCAAACCATCAGAGGGTTTGGTTCCTTAAAGCTCTGCTTCCCTTGACAAGAACTCCATTTACTCAGCAAAAAATCGAGACGTTGCAAGACGCGCTGGAGCAAGCAATGAAGATAGAAGCCATGGTGGGTTATCCGCAAGAATTCAAGGGAGGAGCATCAACTCAGGACCCCTCTATAATGGGCCTGCAACATCAAATAGCAAGTTTGATAGAAAAACTCAAAGAAATTCAACCAATGCGGCCGACAAGACCTAATGCATGGTGCACACATTGTCTCATGGAAGGACATGTGGTAACTGAATGTCCTTGGTTGTGGGGCCAAAACGTGGGGACATCGGCTATAGGGGCACAGGGGGCTCCACCAACAGGGGGAGTTGTGCAAATAAACACCCAAGGAATATATCCACCGCAACAGCAATACACAGGGTTCCCTGCACAACAAAGTCCAACCACCACTGAGTATTGTGAGATATGCAAGAATATGGGCCATCCAACTCGCCTGTGTCCGATCTTATAGAAATACTCCAACATTCCAAATAATGCATAATGTTAGTTCTATGCCTCAACAACACACAGTACAAAGCAGCGTTGAGCCCTAGATGCACTGGCGGAACGGCTGGACCGGCCTTCATACAGAGTGAATGAAGCTCCCCGGGGAAGAGGAGGAGGCCTGAGAGGAGGTTGGGTAGGGGGTAGAGGGCCAGTAAGATGTTAAAACTATGACTAGGAAGGACATGTAGCTAGAGAATGTCCACTCCCTAGAATACCTTGGTGTTCCCAGTGCCGGGTTAACACAAACGCAACAGAAGATTGTCCTGAGCTCATCAAAAGATGGGAGGAAAGAGCTAGACAGAGGGGGACAAATCTAGTAAATGCAGAGCCCTGGTTGATGGATACTCAGACAATGCAGAACGTGGCCATAGTAACATGAGGAGGCAAAATAAAGGGGGAAGATGCACATGTAAGGGACCCGATAAAGCTGGTTAAGCTAGCATCTCCAAGGTTGTTGGTCAAACCAGAATGAGAGAAACAATCTTTTTAGGAAGCAGCAGAAACCCCTGCCCAACTGGGGAGAAACAAAGGTATTGAGATACAGCAATCTAAGGAGGACAATGAAACCCAAGGTAACTCAGAAGCTTTGATCCAGGAGTGGTTCCATCTATTCCTAAAAATTGTTAACAATACACTAATGCTAGACCAGCTAAAGCAGAACCTAGAAAGAGTGTTGCAGAGGAGCACAAGAGCAAGAGAATCACCAGACGCAAACCAGAAGTATGCACAAAGAGTAAATAGAAATAAAAGAAGGATGGGAAAATAATTATGAGTGAACACACAAGTCGCGGGTTTCTAGATTAAAGACACTATGCTTGATTTGGGATCCGATGTCAATATTTTGCCAAGAAAAACCTAGGAAGCATTAGGGAGGCCAAGATTAACATATTCACCAATCCAACTTCGGATGGCGAATAAGTACTGCATTGTGCCCATTGGTAGACTGGAGGACGTTGAAGTTAACATTGCAGGGGTAAAAACATATACAAACTTTGAAGTCATTGACATCATGGGGGATAAAGATCCTTATCCTGCCTTGTTAGGAATTGATTGGGCCTTTGAAAATTACGCAATAATAGACCTAAAAAAAGAACTAATGATCTTCGAGGATGGGGAGATCAGAGTCACTCAGCCACTTGACCCGTGCCAAGGACCAAGATATATAGAGATTGTGGATAACAGAGAGGATGTTAGAATTCTAGATCATCTCTATCAAATGACTGCAGGAAGAAGAGAATATTACATTAACCCAATAGCGAAAGGCTCTGTAAGCTGGAGAAGCATCCAAAGCTTAGAGATGGGCTTAGAAATAGCTAGCGATGATTGTCAGCAAAGAGGGTATGAAACCAATGCATGGAGGTGCACCAACATTGGACGAATCAATTGGATCGGGACCGAGGTACAAGAATACCCAACCTTATCCGATATGGATGTTGTAAACATTTTCATCACAAAAATAGAAGATAAGGTACCAGAAGGCCACAAGGTACCACTGATGGACATGGCATTACAGTCCACATCTGCAAGATGGTGGAGGAATCATCGCAACTCACTCACGCAATGGGACAAAGTTGCGGAAGCATTAAAAGCAAGATTTAAGGAGGAGGAAGGACCCCGCAGCAAGGAGAAATACTAAGGGGACTCTGACCCCAGAATCATCTGAATAAATGTGAATTTAAACAATGGAGAAATGAGGGATATCCAAAAGAGCTACGGGTACACCAGTTTGTCCACTCTCTGGACTTGATTCCAAAGACCTGGTATCTCACAGAAGAGAAGAAAAGAGGGACCAGAAAATGGCAAGAAATCGTGGAAAACTTCACACAGTGTTTCTTATTTGAGGGAAAAACAGAACTGGTTACACAAGCTTTGCAGGCTATCAAGAAGGTATTGTTCTTCCCGGATATTCAAAATGAGGAGGAGCAGTCGCTTCAGTACCAAGGTGTCAGACAAAAGATGGCATGTCAAAAGATAAACAGTCAGATGGATGATGACAATCTGGAAGATCTCATGCACCTATATTTTTAAGAAACAGAGGGGGAGAGAAATATCAAAGAAGAACCCAAGATAGAAGGAATCCATCTGCTACCATTAAAAACCAAGAAATTAAATATTGGGACAGAGGATAAGCCTAAACTAGCGACGATTGGAGACTACTGGGATGAACAAAAAACTAAGGAAATAGTCAGTTTGTTGAAGGAATATCAGGACTTGTTCACTTCATCAGTAGCAGATTTAAGGGGCATAAAAGGGGATATGGGGGAGATGTGGATAATATTGAAACCTGACGCAAGGCCAATGAAACATAGACCATATCGTCTGAATCCAAGGGTGAAGGAAAAGGTTAAGGTAGAAATTGATAAGATGTTGCAAGCAGTATTGATATTCCCAGTAGAGGAAGTAGAATGGGTAAGTCCTATAGTTATACAGAACAAGAAAGAAAAGTCTGAGATACGAGTCTGTGTAGACTATAGAAGCCTAAACAATGCTTGTATCCATGACCCATTTCCTACTCCGTTTAGCGATGAAGTCCTGGACAATGTTGCAGGGAACGAGGCATATTCATTCACCGATGGATTCTCAGGATACCATCAGGTAAGAATAGAAGAGGAGGATAAGAAAAATACAACATTCACCACCGAATGGGGCTCTTTCACATACAATGTGATGCCATTCGGATTGAAAAATGCACCAGCAGTATTCTCTTGCATCATGATAGCCACTTTCCGGGAATACATCCACAAGTTATTAGAGGTCTACATGGACGACTGGACCGTCTATAGCATACTAAAGGATCATGCGACGTTGCTAAGGGTAATGTTCGATAGATCTCGACAACTGCAGATCTCGTTGAACCTGAAAAAGTGTATATTTGCAATGCTGTTTGGAACTCTACTAGGGCACGTGGTATGTACCTAAGGCGTTTGTGTAGACCCAGCCAAAGTAGTGGTGATAGTTAACATGGAGGCACCAAAAATGGTAAAAAAGTTGAGATCACTGCTGGGCCACACAGGCTACTACCGGTGATTTATCCGCAACTCTGCGAAGATAATAGCTCCATTAGAGTAGCTATTGAATAAATCTAAACAGTTCCAATGGACAAACAATTGCAGGACAGCCATGGATACCCTAAAAGAAAATCTAGCGAGTGCGCCAATACTAGTTCACCTAGACTGGGACAAACAATTTCATGTACACATTGATGCTTCCAACATCGCGCTCGGAGCAGTCTTGGCCCAACTAGGAGACACTTCAGTCGATCACCTAATATATTTTTCCAGTCGCAAGTTGTCCATAGAAGAACGGAACTACACCACGACAAAATGGGAGGCATTGGCAATGGTGTACTCTCTTCAAAAGTTCCGCCACTACCTGTTGGGAGGTACGTTCAAATTTTTCATAGACCATTCAGCATTGAAGTATTTAGTAAACAAACTGGTCTTAGAAGGAAGAATCTGCAGATGACTCCTACTATTTCAGGAGTTCACCTTTGAAGTGATCATAAAGCCCGAAAGACTGAACGTAGGGCCTGATCACCTATCCCGACTAGAGAATGGAGAAAACGGAGGATCTCTAGATGACCAGTTACCGGATGCTAATCTTTTCAGAGTAGAAGCCATCCTAGACTACTTAAACAAGATAGCATCCTACCTCATGACAGGGCAGTGTCCGCAGGAATATTCTTCAACACAGAAAAGACACCTGGTAGTTCGGGCTGCAGAGTATCAACTAATATCGGAACATTTATACAAGATGGGGTTGGACCAGATTCTTTGAAGATGTGTCCTGGACCAAGAAAGGGAAACTGTACTATGGGAATGCCACAGTGGTGTTGCCGGAGGACACGTGGGAGCTAAACCGACGGCAAGGAAGGTAATACAAGCAGGCTTATGGTGGCCTACACTATATATGGACAGCAAAGTATTTGTAAAAAAATGTGACGTTTGTCAACGGACGGGACGACCATCCCATAGAGATGAGCTTCCTCTGCATCCGATAAAAGTACTGCAACCATTCAAAAAATGGGCAGTCGATTTTGTAGGACCAATTACACTAGCTGCACGATGCTCAAAGGTGAGGTACATAATAGCAACAACAGACTACTTGACGAGGTGGGCAGAAGCAACACCAGTGAGAAATTGTACGGCAGAGACTACTGCTAGATTGATATTTGAAAATATAATCAATCGATTTGGGTGTCCAAAAAGTTTGACCAACGACCAGGGTACCCATTTCATCAATATAACCATTAAATCCCTACTAGAAAGCTTCATGATACAACACCATAAAAGTAGTTCATATCATTTGCAAGCCAAGGGTACGACAGAAGCATTCAACAAAATCCTGGAGAAGGGCTTGACGAAAATATGCAATTCCCAACGAGATGACTGGGATGAATGGATTCCAGCAACGATGTGGGCATATCGGACAATGGTAAAGCGACTGAACAACCAAACACCATTCCAGCTAGTATACGGGAGAAAAGTAGTAGTCCCAGCAGAATTCATCATACCAAGCCTTCTAATCACAACATCACTCCAATTATCTAAAGAAGAATCACTAAAGGAGTGATTGCAGGAGTTGCAAGAACTTGAAGAAGGACGATTTCTGGCCGAATTTCACCAGACGGTACAAAATAATTTCACCAGCACATTAAGCACGAGACTTTTCAAGTAGGTGGGAAAGTTCTACTCTATGACAGAAAATACCATAAATTCCTAGGAAAGCTGCAGATGCATTGGCTAGGGCCATTTCATGTGATCGAAATCAAATATTCAGGCACATTTCGATTAGCACAACTGAGTGGCCAACTCCTACAAGGATAGGTAAATGGCGTATGCCTAAAGCCCTACCACAAGTAAGTCACGTATTTCCAATTCCAATAGCTCTCGCACCCGAGAGGAGTTAGTAGGGTAGAATAGCAACAATAACTCTCTCGCAACTGAGACGAGCTAGGTAGGATTCCACTGTATTGAAACTAAAAATAATACTAAATAACAACAGTTGAGTTGCGGAGACCGCAACATAACCAATTGTGGTCGGGGAGGGGTAGTGTCCAACGTGTCATCCACGTCGGATAGAAAAGCATGCTGAACATCAGCCCATCATCATTACGCATAATACCAGTGTCAGTCCGTAGGATTACCAAGATTTGGATATAATTTCCATAATTAGCATCACCCATACCGTAATAAATTTTCCATAATTAGACATAACCACCAGCCATCGTGTCTGCCCAAATCCCAAAACCACAGTCAGCAATGTCAGAACCCACCTCAGCTAGTAACTAATCGCACGATTGTAGCCGCGAAGGAAGCCAGGGGAAATTAATTAGTTATGGGGTCTCATTAACCTCACTCGTGCTAGTTACTTACATAACCCGCATGCAGAGAAGCGCGAGAATGCCGGAAAAATCCGAGTTAGAATAAAAAACATCCAAAAGAACAAGAGAAGCCGAACCAGAAGAAGAATAGAGAAGGCACATGGGAGAAGGAATTCAAGAGAAAAGAGAGAGAATTGTTCTACAAGTATACCAGTGAAGAGCCAGAATGACCAGAGTAAGCCCAATGGTTGTAGAGTAAGAAATTGATAGTAGAATTCAAAAGATGGAGTCCCTTGTGGGAAAATACGATAGTGCAACACTGATAGATACATACCTTACAGACTCTTTTGAATTTCCAGTGCTGAAAAGGCAAGTGTATATAGAGAATTATGCAACAGTAGCAGGACAGCCAGCGGCGAGAGTGCACCAGAGTTCAGACGCATCTAATAGTCTACGATACTGAACCTGAGGAATCTACCAGTGTTTAGGATTACAGGCGCTACGATGTAGTGCACAAAGTTTTTGTTGAGCAAGATCCAGAACGGTTCACTATGGCTGGGGAAGGAAATCCCAATTCATGTAGAAGACATCCATAGACTAACGGGACTGTCATAGGAGGGGAGGAACGTATCAACAGCGTTCCAAACTGTATCCAAAATAGCGAAGAAATCTGGGGACACAAACTACTATGTTAAGTATGGCACCAAGAGAGGAGGAAAGGGAGCAAAGATTGACTTGATCAACAGACCGGAGGTCAAGTTCGCCTGCTACCTGATTTCTAGCAAGAAAATGAGGCACTATACCAAAGGGGAATGCACGTTGGATACAATTTCGGTCGCGGAGCATTGTGTCCAAGGGACAAGGCTGAATTGGTGCTCTTTCTTGCTGAAGGAATTGTTCGAAGCTTGCGAGGACAATTACAGGAGGGCGACTGAGTTTATCTATGGATATTTGATCATGGCTCTAGCAATTTGGAGATGGACCTTCCAAAGCATCTGGATATCGGTTGAGATAACAAAGGGCCAACCATTGGAAATGAAGTTCGTGCCTTGGAAAGTGTCTGGGGATCCTAGCACAAAAGAAGTGAATGCAGAAGCTTTCAGAGTCTAGTATGGCCAGATGGTTGACGTCGTGATGAGTCAACAAAGAATTCCAGGAAGTCTGTTAGATGGATATGGTGAGCAGATATGGTTCGGGATCACCCAAGACCAAACCTTTCTCAGGCCGACCTGTGTACCAGAATCAACGTTCAAGATGAGGCCCTTAAGATTCCATATTGACGAAGCAGCCTTTCACACAGAGGTCTGTTCATGGCCAAAAGTGGCGATGGAAGTAAGGTATGGAGTCTACACATATATCTTCGATGGGATGCTACCAAACCCACTACAGGGAGAAACTTTAGAAGAGGCAGAGGCTAGGATGTCAAAGCTGCAACTATTCCCGATCATTGAACAACTGAAAAATAAGGTACAAAGTTTTAATAGAGTATTTCGAGTGTTAACTAGCGATACTGCTTCTTTTCCGACATTTTCATAGTTTCAGGCATCCCATTCCAATCCATCTCCCAGCACGGCCTCCATATTTGCACCCATACCAAATTTTTTGTCTAGTTCACCACCCCCAACGACTACAGTGCTGGTCAGGGAGAATAAAGCTGTGAAACCAGCAGCGGCACCAAAAGAAAAAAGGGCTAAGGTCACAGTTGCTAGCCTAGTGGTCGATCTCACATAGGAGGACCCACCCCGACAATTGAGTATAGGAGTACCGATCAGAGAAAAGTTGGTAGTCGAGCCCCAAGGAACTGGGGGGCTACCACCCCACAACCCCATCTACCCCATCAATTTCCTAAACATTCGCATATCGCCACCTCACAGCCACCAGTTACCACTCGCCACCTCATCCATTTTACGAGAACCCCACAATTCCACACCCTCCACTTCATCAACCATACTGTCAGACCCAATAGTCCGGAGAATAACTAATGGGGACCACAGAATGAAAGTTAACTCAAGTACACCATAGGTACCTCCAGTTGACCAAACCCTGGTCCAGCAAACTACATTTACTGAGCTTATCAATCAGATAGAGCAGTCCATGGAAGAAACAACTGGGTAACTCCCCAAGCAGACTTCGCTCCAGCCAGCTGACCTAACAGGTCAAGAAGTGCAACCCAATCTACAAATGGCTGACTCCAGCAATCGACTGCCATACCAGACACTGCCACAGTCACCACAGAACCAATCAACAAAATCTGTTGCCAACGGACAACCACTTCGTGCACGGTTTCCAGATCACGGTACCTCCAGGGCAGAAAGCATGGAAACATGGGGGACAGCCCAACTGTACCACTTTATTCAAAGAGTAGCACAGCAAGCTGAGAGGCTTCACTTGGAGCTCCAGCATAAATGTGAGCAGCAACAACTACAGATCAGCACACTTACTGAAGAGCGTGAACAGATGAAGACATAAAAGGGGCAGTTACAAGAACAACTAGAGACGATAACAAGAGTATTCTGGGACGTTTGGCCCACAGTAACGGCCAGCAATAGCCAAATACCAAAAGGGATATAGGAAACCGATGTAGTCGGGAGGGCGGTCCACATCAGAGTGGCATACTCAAGTCTCCATCAGGAAAACGTGGAACTTAAGGCAACATTGGCAGCCCGACTAGCATTACCCGACCCAGTGGTTGTATACTCAACAAAGATATTGGAGAGACAAAGCCAAGTCACGAAAATGCAGGAAGTTCTGAGTATTGCAGCAAGAGAGGCATACGACCTACTGAAGGGTATACAGGAATGCTCGACGGCACTTACTCTGAAGTCACAATCGGTCTCGCTACAGCTACAACAAATATCAAGAGAGATCCAAGAGGCCATGGACCCGACTGGACTCGACCAACTGTATGCACAAGTAGACGTTTTGGAAGTCCAAATACAACAGATAGAAGAAAACTCAAAGGCAGCCAAGCAAGCCCTCTTGGAGCTCCGACAGCCAGTGAAAATCAATTCCCAGACAATGCAACAATTGGCCTCTGAGGCCAATACTCAAATCAACACCATGTTTGGTGACTTGCCGCCTAATGCAGGAGAAGAAGTTGTCACGAAGATCACAGTCGAAACTGATGCGCTAATGCAAGGATGGCAATAGGCCATGACAACCTTTCAGGAACTCAAGGGATCAGCTCTAACAAAGGTCCCAGAGTTGGGGCCCTTGTTTAGACAGCCGGGAGAAAGGAGGCAGGCAGAGCAGGGCGCAGGGCTGAGCAGACCCATGGAAGTAGAAACAGTGCAGAACAATTGACTTGGGGCGAGTCAATAGGATGTGGTCGGGGCCTGTTGAGCCCCTTGTTTTGAAATTAAACAGCTTTTGAGTTGCAGCTAGTACGTGGCAGAACGCAACCATGGCAGGCAGAGAGATGTCAAGGTTGCGAAGGAGTAAATGATAGATGGCACAGCTTTTGTGGGAGCAAGCACAAGTGGTGGAAGAGCATGGCACAAAACAAGCAGTGGAACTCCTGACTAAGAGAAAGAAACAGAAGACAGTCGAGCGAAGAGAAAGGAAGAACTGTCAGTTGCCCTGGCAGCAGAACAAATAGACAGCCAGTCAGCAGAAAGAGGAGGTTGGTGCAGATGAGATGAGAAATAGGATCCATAGGAGAGCTATGTTTGTGTTATTATGTTCTCCCTTTTGCTGTATCTCTGTGTTTCTCCCTGTCCAATAGGACCACCTTGTATTTGGTTCTGTTCGAGCTCATACCAAGGAGCCTTGTAATAGCTTGTTGTTGATAGTTGATTCATAATATAATCAGGAGTTGTTGTTCTGGGTATATGTTGTGGTCTGGAATGAATGGTTTCTCTAGTAATTTTAAATTTTATTTGTTATAAGTATGAATGCACTCCCAAGAGATATCTTTCATGTAACATTGCATTTGTTTAGACCTTTTTCATAGCTCTGATTTCTTCATACCATTGTCGTTATGCTGATATCGATCTACTCCCTATCTTAGTAAGGTCGCGACACACCTCGGGTGAGACTCTCGGCTCCTCGTAGCAGGGTGAAAATACTGGCGTGGTGCTAGACTACAGCCGAAACACTTATTGGCCCTTAACCTGAACCCGGGTCTTATCTGCGAGACCTGTTTTCTCGCCAACACACCAAGCGCACAAACATATGATATGGTACGCCAACATAATTAAAACTTAATAGGAGGTACTACGGAGAAATTAACTATAGGTAACTTGCACATATCCTAAGTTAAACAACAAATATACAATAAGGCCTACTATCACAATAGGGTTGTTTGGATGGCACGATAGGTGCCTCGAGTTCCGTAAACTATTGTGAATTAATTGGAGATTAATCATATTAAAACCATTGTATAGAAATGTTAATTTTTTTTTTATATACTATGTTTGGAGTTAATTATGGGTGTTACATAGTCATTTTTAAGAATATAAATAAAAAAATATAGGTGAAAAGAAAAAGATACCTGAAAACCTTATATAGGTTGGGTGTCTCTTCCACTTCACCTATATTTTTGCTTCGGGTTTCTTGTGGGCCTCTCTAAAAATTACAACTAAGAAAAATAGAGTGAAAATTTATATATTATTATAATAATTAAAAAAATTACACATTTAAATAAATAACAAATTTTAATATTATTATAATTAGGATTTAAACATTCATTATTATTAGAGTAATTAATTTTATTAAATACCATTTTGGATGCATTTTAATTCTGGATGTATTAAGCTTGGAGGGGGATAAAATATCTCTTATGCAAATGTCTCTTTTTTTTAGTACAAAACTTGAGCAAATGTTTGCACCACCAGAGATTTGATCCCTCTCGAGACTTAATAGATCTAGAGTTAAGATGAATCTAGAATGGTTATATATATATATATATATATATATATATATATATATATATATATATATATATAAGCTCAAGAGTGAAGACAATTTACTTGAAGCTATGTTGTTATACCATAAAATCTAATAAGCACCTCTATTATATCGTAAAATCTAATATTTTTTATGTTATCATTCCATGTTCTAAATAAGTTATTATTACTATCCAATTTTAAGGTCACAGCTAATCCAACTTCTGTATTTACATAAGTTGAGGATATTTACTATCCTACGTTCAATTTTATTTTTGATGCTATCATTATCTTCTAAGTAAATTATTATTATTATCCAATTTTAAGGTCACAGCTAATCCAAACACCAAATTGGTGTATGAGACTCCCTTGCTTGTGGAACAAGGGACCCACCTCCGCCCAGTGATTTGATTGTTAAGTCTATGAAGGCATACATACTCTACCCCCCTCTGGTGTTGAACCTGTGACCTTTTAGGAGAAAACACATGCTCTTAACTATAACTCATTAACATTTTCACCAACCTAAGTTTTCATTAATTTTTGAGACACATATTGTAGTGAATTTTTATGGGGAGGTTAAAACTAATGATTGACACAGTCTAAACAGAGAAACTCCAATAAAATAAAATTTAATGTGAACAAAAAAATATAAACAAAATGTATTACTGCATGTGCCATATTTTATTTTTTCATACTCACTTTTCTCTTCACACTCAATAGTAAAATTTCAAACATATAAAATAAAATCAATAACATGGATAAGAACCTAGAAAAATATAATCCTTGAAGGCTATGTAACAAAGTGAGAAAGGTTGTTTTTCTCAAGTTTTACCTAGAAGACATGCATGCACAGACTATAAAGTGTTCATGTAGTGTGTCTTCATTGAGTGATTTCCTTTGCCAAATTAGATATGAAAAATTATGAGAGTTATGATATTTGTTGTGGAAATCGGGATTTATTTTGATCTAGTTGAAAGCTTTTATTGCAATAACATTAGTGAAGAATACCTTTAAATAGGCTATATTAGAGAAAAATACACTGCAAAAACCATGAGTTCATAAAACCTTAATTCAAAAACGTCCATTCTCAAAATTTACTATTTTATCTCAATTTATTATTTTATTTTGTTTTTAATTTTTTTTAATTTAATTTAATTTTTAATTCTTTTAATGTAATTTAATCATAAGAGAAAACTATCATGGTTTTGCGTAATGAAATACTTATATGTCAATTTTATTTTAATGAAAAATTATGATTTTTTATTTATTTTAATTTTTTTAATATGTAACATAATATAAAATAACATACCTATACTTATCAGTTAAACATGTAAAAAATATGCGACAAGTCTAACATCGAACGCCTACCCATCTATGCACTAAGCTCAACATTAATGCAACTTAATGTTTATCCATCCTATTGCATGAGTTTTATCTCCACAGGAAAAGCTTCAACATTAATGCAACTTAATGTCTTTCCATTCTATTCCATGCATGGGTTTACATTCTTGTTAATGTTTTATGTTTTATACCGTTTATCTTCATACGAAAAGGGCTAAATATAAGAACTAGATAGAAAAGCAATCTATCTCATAAACAATTTTTAGTCTTGTAAACGTTAAAAATAATTTCTTTCTTTCTTTCTCCTTACTTTACTAATAATATTTATATCTCAAACAAAAACATTTCTAATTTATTGCATATTGTGTCTTGTGTACCCAATTGTGTTTAATTTGATTGGTTTTTTGGTTAGACTTTTGGTTATCGTAATAGTAATTCTTAGTGTGTAAGTCTTACTCTCCCCTATTCTTATTTTATTTTAATTAGAGTTAAGTCTCGCCTACTCCTACATTTCAACTCTCACGCACGGCCGAAATCGGTAGAATTCTGGAAGTGTTACAAATTATCTGTAAACTAAGTCAAAAACGAATTTTAAAAAGTCAACAATTTTTTTGCAAAATTCTTTTTTAAAATGATTAAAATTAAAATTTAACGAAGGTTTCAGATTTGAAATTCCTACCGGCTGGCGTACGTACTTTACCAGCTCCCCTACTTACCTTTCAGCTGTCGCTCAAAACTTGTTTAGGACTTTTTAAATTGTTAAAAGCTGAGAAGTTTCCTTTACTCGATGTATCATTGAACACACAGCACCCGTGATTTTAAAGCGAGCAGAAAGTAATGTGCAAGTCAAACATTCATTAATCACTCTTCACTGCTCTCAAATATTGTACACGTCAAAGAAGTGCAAGTTATTTTAATTTGGCTGCCTCACTGAAACATTGCCTTGTGAATCTAAGTGATTTCTTGCCTTTTATGACTGAAATATAGTTGGACTTCCTGTATTAAATATTCTTATATTATTTAAAGATTCTTATATTGTTTAATCATATAACTGATGAAATATTAAATCTAAACTTTTAGAATTTGTGTAACTTTCACTCTTCTAACCTCCGCAAATCATAGTGTCTTGTGTTCTTACGAATTTCACTGTTATTATTCATTTTCATTATTATTTTTTAGAATTTGCATAGCTTTCACTCTGGTAACCTTCACAAATAATGAGAATTTCACTATGATTATTCATTTTTATTATTAGTTAGATGAACAATACTTACTTTAACATCAGGTTATTTTTCATTTATGAGACCCAAAATGTAGTAGTTTCCTTTTCACTAAAGCCATTTGACCCTGTGACTCTATTCATACCTCTTTCCTTCCGCATGTTGCTCTTGCCTTCCACCTCTTTCGTTCCCAAGGTCGAGTATTGCTACCTTGTTGCTTCTTATATAATTTAGATTGTAAAAATGTTCATAAATCAACTAAGTACACTTAAAGGGTATAATGTTAAAAATTTATATAAATATTTATTTTAAAAAAAATAATAATAATAAAAATTTATAAAGTTATTAATTGAATTTTATTTCAATTCAAAATCTTTTTGAAGAGTTTTTCATTATGCGCAATTTTTAATCTTTTTATTTTATTTGCATGTGATTCTAATTTATACAATATACCTAAACAACAATTCAAAATCTTTTTCTACCTCTTTGTTGACCATTTAATCCTTCATCACATTCTTGACCTTCAATATAATGAGTTCTTTGACAAAGAGAAACAACATCTAATCAACTTAATGATTTTGTTTATGTTATAGAAAAAACATTTGAAGTTAGATTTTTTTTTAAAGCTAAACATTTTAATAGAATAAGAACTAAACATAGTAAGAAAATAAATTGAATGAAATGAACAATAATATCAATCATATGAAAATGTAAGCCAATAATTGATTACTAAAAAAAACTAGTGTATTTATTAGTCACTTGAAAATGAAATTGGTGTATTGATTAGTTATGTCACTTGAGAATGTTGGTCTTCTTGGTAATGGAGGTCTTCTAAATATGTCTGTAATATCTTGAACAAGGGTGTAGTCCTAGTCATCAAGATCTACCAATTTTAACATTGAAGCTCAAAATTCATCAAACAAAAAGGCAATTCAAACTTGTTTCTTGATTTTCACTGAAGGGTGGGTGCACATTAGTGGTAATGCAAATTTGGAAAAACAATAACATGCTAACCTGGACTGAAGATTAGAGTTCCTTATACATTGAATTTAAAGATGGTGTAGAAAGATGAAATGTGAGTTGGATTTCCTACTATCTAATTTTTGTTTATAGAATTTGAGTCTGTGAATTTTGAGCTTTCATAGAATTGGTACATTATTTTTCATAAAAAATATAAACTGGGAATTTTTGGGGGGAATTTTATACTAATTTGCTATTTTTTTGGACACTCTAGAGAAAAAGAATTCACCAAATTGATTAAAAATTCACCTATCTTCTTGCATATATATGATTAGATTGATAATATCCCAAAACGATTACTATTTTTAATTGTAAATTACATGTTTTTTAATGAATATTCACCTAATATATCCTACATGTATGATTTTTCAAACCAACGCATATAATCCTATAGAGAAGCATAATAATTGAATCCTTAAACAATACCCTAAATATAATTCATATGCTTCCATTGATGCCACCTTTGAATATCTAAATGATGCTTTTTCGCTACAAAGACATGTGAATTTGTAGACAATAAATTGTTTCTGTGCAAAACTATTTTTCCCAAATTTATAATATTAATTATATAATTCCTTCTTTTTTCAAATTATGGAATTCATTATATCCTTGAAATTACAAGGTCTTTCATTAGTGCAACCAAATATATACATATATATGTGTGTGTGTGTGTGTGTGTGTGTGTCTTAATATCATCTAATGCACCATATCGTTATTTCCCTAGATGGTTAAGGCCCCAAAATTTTATAGCGGAAATAAACGAGAGATGTATTTTAATATTTTGATATATGTATTATGAAAAAAATGTATTAAAAGTAGTAAAAACTTACATGGGCAGAGAAACATATAATATACACAGTTAACTCTATATGTCTATGTAGTTTCATCGATAATGAATTTGTTCAAATTATAAAAAAATAATGTCAAAGACAAAGATCTATATGTGCTTTCTCAATTTTTGATGTTTTTGATGTATTTATAGTTCAAACCATCAGCTTCATGATCTCAAACATATATATGAAGTATGCAAGTCGTTGTGCATGTAGGATTCCCACAAGGAACATTTTAAATTCAAAAATATGTGTGCACATGTTTAGTACCAATTACATGTGCACATTCTTCGTGCCAAAAATTCATGCATGTTTCTAGTGCTAGGAACATGAATGTGTTCCTACAACTAGTGACTTTCACACATGGGAAATGGTTAACGTGGGTTTGGGGGGATGGGGAGGGTGATTGGGGGAAGGATAGAGGGTCCAAGGGAGCTAAAGGGAGAAATAAAGAGAGACAGGAAGAAAGCGAGTGGGGATTTGGGAAGAATGGTTCATGGAATGGTTGAGGTGAGTTATCGTGAGGGAGGAACGAGGGGTTAAAGAGGGAGGTACAAAGGAGACTGGCAAGGGAGGGGGGCACATGGAGAGAGACTCAAGAGAGACATAGGCAAGAGTTAATTCAATTTGTAATTCAATGAGAACTAGCGACGATCGAATAATGTGACTTTAAAACTCTACACAAAACAAAATCTAAATAGATTTAAAGAAAATAAGTCTAAAAATTACCCAAGCTAGGTCAAAAAGCAATTAGAAAACTTAGAGAGTAATAGAAAATCAAAATCACAAGTAAAAAAGGAGATTGACAATAGTAAGATAGACTCTCCAGCGAAGTCACCAATTTTGTTGTGATCTAAATAAATTAGAAACAAAGAGTTGTTGCCCTATGAGTCTTTCCCAGGACTCACCATACCATGTGTGAACAAGTATACATTTATAACATTCCCTATTACATGCAAACAACTGTAAAAAATTCTAAGGAATGATGATAAATATTACCTATTAATTGAAGAAGCAGATGGTTGGAGTAACCAACTTGAAGGAAAACACCAAAACACCTAGCTCCCAAATATCAATCCAAAAACCTGCATCCAATCAACTAACAAGGCTACTAAAATACTCCTACAAGATCTTGTTAGCACAATAATAATTGGTAACCAATAAACAACATATAACAATAAAAAGCAATCAATATGAAGGAAGGTAAGTCACTTTCATTATAATATAAAAATGGTGCAATAACACAATGACATACCATCACATGAAATCTCTCTTCTCCAACTTGCAATCTTGGTCTCCACCTATAGTAAGGACAACCCCAACAAAATAATAGAGTTGTTGTGCTATATCTTAAATTTCCTTTTCCACTTGATATGAATAGCTTATACAAGTACTGTTCTCTCCCTCGGAGAATGTATATGGACACCTAGGGGCATTAGAAGTTACGAAAATTCTACAATATTTCACCCCTAGAAAAATGGTTGGTTCGAAACACGTTGGCAAAATATACTTTGATGTGATTTTTACTGAAAGATTTTATACACTTTTATGGATCATAGAAGCCAAATTCCTAATAATCTAGTTTATCTCCTTGGAAATGAAAAAATACAGAAGACTCAAGAATATAGTTGGTTACAACCCCAAATCTCGAACTAGCGAATAATTATTGCAAAAAAAAAAAATGCATGACCTAGCCGCTCTTTTGCTCTACACAGTCAACTTCCCCATTGGCTCGGCCTCCTACTAAAGCACTCCATCCCGCCCCCGCCCCCCCCCCCCCACCTTTTTCCTCCCTCCTCTTGCTCTCTTTTCTATTGGTATTCCCCCCCCCCCCCACCCTACTATTCTTTGGCCATAAAACAGCACAACTGCGCCTACCTTGAACTGCAGCAATGATGCAGATATCGTTGCATTCAACTCTTTGGTCACGGTTTCTCCCCATTTTTAGAAACAAGGACCCTCTCAGTTCGTCAAAAAATATGATGTTATTCCAAAGATTGCCATCAGCACTCCGCAGACCCACTCAAGAGCTCTACAACTCGTGGACCGTGGGTTTATTGGGAATTTCATGGGGCTATGTCCCTCGCCTCGCTTTATGTGCTCTTGGTTAGAAAAAAACTGGAAACCCATTATTTAATATGATGTTATTTCAACCTTTTGTGGGAAAGTATTTTATACCTTATTTTTTTAGAACAAGCTTGATAGAGACCTAGTGTTCAAAATCAACCCTTACTTCATGGGCGGTTAAGGGTTATATTTAGATTGATGAATCCCCATTTTAAACCCAGAATGTGATGTCCCCTCCTCCGTCTAGTTTGGATTAAGCTCCCCTTCCTACCACTCCATTGCTGGAATGATGCTAAATTTCGTTTAATTAGGAATGCACTTGGAAAATATATTGATTGTGTTGAATCAAAAGAGGGAGTGCTCTCCTGTGCGTGGATTTGTGTGGAATTCGACCTTGAAAAAGGACTTCCTGTGACGGTGAACCTCTATATGGATCATTGGTCCCACGTTCAATAAGTGGACTACGACCATCTCCCCTTCAAGTGTAAGATGTATCATGAATATAGGCACTTTGCAAAAGGATTCCCCAAAGAACAGGAAAATATTGAACAACAAGGAGAAGCAAACGAGCAGTGACAAAATGTCAAGAGGAATAAAAGAAACAATAAACAAAATAATGGAGCGGGGAATGCATCAACAACAAATCCCAGGAAGGAAGGCCTATCCCAAAGCTATCTAACCCCTCCATTGGGTATATAAACCTTGGGAAATGAAGATGGCACAAACCAAAATCAGTTCATAGTTCTGACCTTGACTCAGGAAGAGAAGGGGCCAATTGTTGGTGAGGAAGTCTCTCACCCTCTTTCAACTTTGGAATATATCCCACTCCTTCCCACAAGCCCAAAAACATCCAGCGATGTTGAAGAATCCACAGAGGAAGAGGAAGAATATTAAGGCTTCTTATCCTCAAAAGAAATATCACTAATACAATGTCAGTCCACTGACGAAAAAGAAAGAGTGTTGGAAATATTTATTAGAGTTAAAAGACTTAGAATATGGGATCAACTATACTTTTGGGGGAGAATTTAACACTACCTTGGATAAAAAAGAGAAAATAGGAGGATCCTTTATTAGAGATGCCCCCCAAGAAAACATGGAAGACCCCATCTTGAATATTTTTCTTTTTGATGTAAAACCTCATAAATTAATTTATACCCAGAACAATAAGCGCATCGGCCTAGGTCATACTATTGTGAGAGTTGACCGGTTTCTAGTCTTTGACCATTTGCTTCCGCAAAACCTATGTTTTAAATCCTCCATCGTCCCATTTTCCTTTTGGCCTCTCCACCAATTAACCTTGGTCTTATTCCATTTAGATTATCCCCCCTATGGTTTTGAACTATTGGGTTGGGTGGGTTGAAGGTAGCCCCACCTCTATTTAGGAAGCTAAAATTAAAAGGCTGAAATCATACATCAAAGTTTGGATAAAAGAAAACTAGACTGAAAGGCAATACGATATCATTGATACATAAATCCAATTGGCCTATATTCAAGGACAAATGGAGTCAACCCAAATTGGATCATCTGATCTTCAGAAAGAGGCTGATACAGTCAAATATCTCTGCAATAATTTGAGAAGAGAGGAAGAGCATTGGCGTCTTACATCCAAAAACAACTGAGTAAAGGCGGGAGATAGAAACACATTTTTTTCACAAACAGGAAAATATAGGGAAAGAAAAAATAATATATCGCAAATCCATCACAAGGGAAAGATGATAGAAAATTTTAAAGAAATCAAAGTGTTATCACTTAGTAATTTCTCCAGGTTCAAGAGAAATAGTCCGAGGTAACCACAAACCTACTTTGGAAATCTAGGATCTAGCCTTCCTAAATTTTAGAGAGGGCTCTCTCTTTCAGATTTAACTTTGTTTTTGTTTAATATTTTAGGCTAGTTATGATAGTTCAATTTGGTTTTGGTTTTGAAATGTTTGGTGGGAAAAAATATTGCTTGGAGAGAAATTAGGAGGGATCTACTAGTCCATTGGGCTATGGAGTCAAGATGTAGCAAGCAAGACTGGAAGGCAAGGCCAAAAGGGTGCTAATGTACTCAGGGAAAGGTAGATAACCCTCAAAGATTTGAATAGTTTGATTTGATGAGATGGCTTGCTTTCGGGATAAAGGGTAGTGAAGAATCCTTTGATCTGGAAAAAGAGGAAGGAGGCAGAGGTCAAATGGGACTAGGAGAAATTAAGAATTCCTAAGTCTGGAAATCAACAGAAAACATTGAAATGATCAAGTAATTAAGACAGAGAGTTTTTTACACTTATCCTGAAATAATATTCCTAATTAACCATTTATATTTGAACAACATATATGAAATTAAATGAAACTTCAGAAGAGGAAACAATGACAGTAAGAAATCACTTTACTCATTAGCTTATCGCATGAATCTTGAGTTATGAAGTCCAATTGGTTGTTGTCCAGAATGCCGCTATGAAATCAACACATGAGCCTCCAAAGTACCAAAAATATCGTCTATAATAATCTCAACAAATTTATTCCACACAAAATACTTCAAAGAGTGAAGTATTTATACAAATTCTAAACTAAAATATCTTGAAAAATATCAAGATTGGTTTACAAAATATCTCTAACTGTTTTACATAAATAGAACTTAATAAAAGGACACTCAAAACTAATGAACCTATTTGGCACTATACTCATGGATATATGATGACTAAGAAGAGAATTCAAATTTGATCTCAACTCTTAGTTGATGATGAGGCATCCAAGTCACTAACTGTTTCCTTTCTTTCTGCATTCTGCTCCAACAATTCTGCAAACTTGGGGTCCAATGATACCTTTGTATTTCTCAATCCGAAATATATGTGTAAAAAGTGAAAGAGGTTATTTTGGATGAATATGTTGATGACATAAATCTCTTTCAGTTTCCAAAAATTCCTCTCTAGTTGTGCACAATAGGCTCTACAAAAATATGTGTAAAATAGAGTTCTACAGAGTCTGAAAAATAGGCTATAACGATGTGCATGTATCTCTCATTCTGTAATACCTGTGAAAAAAGTGAGATAATTTTTTGTATATGGATCTCTTAGGAAAAAAAACCTCCTTCTGTTTTTTAAGATTTATTTCGGATTGGCCAGAATCTTCTCTGTAAAATTATGACTTAACATGAATTTTCTGCAAAGAGAGCTTTCAAATATTGTTTAATTTTTCCAAATCCATAATGGCTGTTAGAAAAGTGAGAGAGGTTTTGGTAGTAGAAGACCTTAAGAATATAAACCTCCTTCAATTTTTCAAAAGTCATCTTGGATTGGTCCCAATAGTTTCTGCAAAAAAAATGACTTAAACATGAAATTTCTGAAAAAATGTTCCTTCTTGTTATGTTTTCATCTTTTCACCTTTTTGTTCTTTTAAATGTTTTACTTTCACTTTGGATAAAATTCATTGTTGGCGAAAGTGTTCTCATCTCTTTTTACCATTTACTGCCTCTGTATTTACTTTTATTGTTTACCTTTGACTGCTCTGTAACTTTGTTTTAACTTTCACTCTGACTTTTACCTGATACACTTTAACCACTGATACTCTTTGACTATTATGTTTTCAGTGTCATTGTGAATTCTGATTTCACTTTTACCACTCACTGTGCAAATTTCATCATTCTGATCTCTCTCTGACTTGATTTTATTTTTTCTTTGTATACAAACTGTTTGTTGAATGAAGCTTTTGATTTAATTTTTGAGAATTTGGAGCAAACAATTTTGTCAACTAGTATTGAAACTTGTTAAACACCATGTAAAAGCACACACATGGTGTATGAGGAAGATGAGCACACACACAAGAGAATCAACACACAATGAAAGATAAGCGTGAGGCTTTCTTATTTTCCATTATACAAAGATGTACATTTATAGTACAATGGTGTGACTCTTGGTTTCATATTCCAAGGTCACTTGGACTCCATTGTGACTTTTCGCATTCCACACCTACCCATAGAGGATTAGGTGTTCCAACATCCCCCCTTAATCCGAAGGGGTATGCGTGAGTCCAAGAAAAGAGTTGTAATACAAATATGCAAAGTATACATGGCAGCACTTGGGCTGAATCAACTCTCTGAAATGTTGGAAAAAAGAGGTGGTTTAAGGATGACCACAAACACTGGAACGCAATACATGTTGCAGTTCCCGGAACTCTTCCAAAACTGGAAAGAAGCTGAAGGCTTCTGCTAGAGGAATTGTCCCTCATAAAAAAGGGAGACCTTCGACCTAAAAGAAGGGAGGTCTACTACCTGTGGTGGTTTTAGGTTGTCCACCAACCAAAGATGATGGTTTTAGATTATCCACCAACCGAAAATGATGGTTTTAGGTTATCCACCAACCAAAGATGATGGTTTTAGGTTATCCACCAACCGAAAATGATGGTTTTAGGTTATCCACCAACCAAAGATGATGGTTTTAGGTTATCCACCAACCGAAGGTATGCTCATGGGCATCCGTATCTCTCGCTACATCTCTGAATCCGGAATGACGAATTGTGGCTCAGGCTCGCTTGAACTGCTGGCTACAACTCTGAACATGGAATGAGAGATTGTGGCTCAGGCTCGCTTGATCTGTCATCGAAGCTTGTACATGACCACCATTTTCCCCCTTGTCAGGGACAAGGTGAGATGATGGCGAAAACTCAACTGCAAGTTTGTTCAATATCCGTGAACAAGTTCTAACATGTGTTGTAAACATATTCTTGGCTGCTGATGCCCATTGCCAAGAAGCGATCCATCCAAGATGAATCTTGGTTCTTGCAGAAGGCTTGTTTTTGAAGCATCTGTTTGAAGAATGGGTGTGCCGACCATAGTGCTTGCATGGATGAAGATCAAAACAGTGATCTTTCATATGGCCAACTCGATCACAGTGTTGGCATTTCTTAATCTGTTGTTGTGGAAGCATAGCAGGATCTGGAACAGCTGTAGGTGAACTGTGATATAGGAATCCGGCACTCTGAAATTTGATAGGCTTGGTGTAGTCTGGAATATGAAAGGTCACATCCTTGTCATATCCAAGACCAGTTCGGTGCTTGTTGTGGACAAGCTCTTCCCAAGGTCTGATGATGGGATTAGGAAGTGCGGGTTGAACTGCTGCATCTACATGTACATCTGCTCTAGTGCAATGAACTAAATGTGAATCAACTTGAACTTTATCTTCTTGCTGCTGATGGGAGTCCTTCTCGATCTTCTGAACAGAAACAGGTTCAGAATGGCGACTCTTTTGCTGAAGTTCTTCTTGCTGAAGCTGAGTTTCCAACTGCAAAAACTCAATCTTTTCTTGTGCATCTTGTAAACAAATTTGAATATTACAAAGAGCATTCTTGCTCATTTTTATCATGTCATCAACATTGGAATGAATGAGGTTATTCAACAACTCTAATGCCTCATTGATTTTGGCCATTACAACAACTTAGGCTCAAAAAATGAAAGGGTGTCGGCTTCAACCGAAAATGCACCCATTTACAATGTGATGCAACAAGAAATACAAATGACTCAAGAGGACTTCCAACTATGGAAAGTACAAAATCTGCTCCTCAAATGATGGAGGGCAATCAACAATTTTCAACGACTCAAGTACTGATTGCAACTATGAAGAAGCAATACAATGTCAACGCAATACAATATTTTTGCAAAATATGTGCAGCTAAAAACACTATGCAACTGAATTTTTCCTTCAAAGAGCGGTTTTCAATGATGGCAAACTTGTCTTCAAATGTGAAATTCTTCAAAAAAACACCCTTCAAATCAATGCCACAAATCACAATGTAAATCTGCAATGTATTCAATCCATCTGCTCCTCATATGCCATTTTCCATTTTCTGCTGTTCATAACTCTCTTTGTTCTTCCTCTCTTCCTCTCTCTATCTCTGCTGTTTTTTTTTTTTTTTTAAATTAAAAATTAATTAAAAAAAAGGGAATAGTTAAAAAGGGAAAGGGATGGGAAAACTAAGGGAAATGGGAATAAAAATGAGATTATATATAAACGGGAATGGAAAAAAAAAAGGGAAGGGAAATTTTTGAATAATTAAAAATGGGTACAATTTAAAAAGGGAATTTTAAGAATTTAAATAGGGAAGGGGAAAAATAAGAATTAATTAAAATGGGGATAAGTATTATATAAGAAAGGTGAATATTAAAAATAGGGAAAGTATTATATGGAGGGGGTTATTAAAAAGATGTAATGAATGGATTTAAGAAAGAGAGGGCACTATTTTAAATAGGAGGGTGGTATTAAATTTAGGCGGGAGGGATTGAAATGGCAAGCACAGCTCGAGGAGAGGCTGGTTAGGGAGGAGCCGGCGGTGGAGTAGCAGCCGGGTGGGGAATGCTGCAGCGCAGGGTAAGGGCTGTATGTGTGAGCAGGCCGGCTGTGATAGCGTGGGTATGGGGGAGCGTAGGTGTGTTGAATAGCAGTAGACTGTGCGTATAGCTCGAGGGGTGGTAGCGTAGGGAGGGCATGTAGGATTAGGTGTTCCAACAAAACTGATGGCCCAATTTCTTATTCTGATAATAACCTGCAAAAATCAAACAATTTTTTAATGAAGCAGAGGTCTACAAGGAGGTGATTGAAGGCTTTTGAAAGACCTGTGGAATGAGATCTATCTGTGGAGGTTTAACTCTGTTTTTAGGCATTCTGGCTTCTTCTGTAAGATTAAATGGTTTACAGAAGTAATTTACTTTAAACATAGGGGTAACTGAGCAATTTAGGCTAAATATATCTTCTTTTGGGTTTTTTGCTCAATTAGGTTTATCTGAGGATTGATACTGGGATAAGACAGGAAACAAGGGTTTCCTGAATGGTTTGAGACTGTAAAAAGGAGTTTGGTAGGCCTAGAAATCATTTTTGTCATGGAATTGATCTTCAGAGATTTTAAACTGAGGAAATTGGCTCAGACAAAAGCTTTTATGAACATAGCAACTTCTGGGAAAAAATTGGCCATGGTTTGGCCTGTTTTGGGCGTTTTTGGGCAATTTATCTAGTGGATTTTTCTCATTAACAGACTTCACTTTACTTATAGATGGTTTAACCTTGAAATTTGCAGGTATGTTTATCGAAAAATACCTCAAATAGCAAGTATTTGAAGCTTTGATAGGGTTTTCCAACTTTTAAGGTTGTTCCTGTGGACGAGTCTAAATCATTGGTGTAGATAATGGCTTACTGGTGTTCAAAATAGGGGATATATGGTCAAATTTGATTTTGGGACAAGAAATTGATAGACATGGGCTTTGAATATTGTCGGGCGGCTTAATACAGTGGACAAAGCTCTTTTACAATTCACATGCGCAGTTTAAACAATCAGAATAGTATATCATAAGTTAGAAACTTTGATATTTTAAATACGGATCTTATCAAAGGCGGGAGGTCGTTTGATTTTTCAAATGCGAAACAGGAAGTGGTTTTCGCGTTCAACTTGGGTGGAAAGATTTTTTTACCCAATTGAATGCGATCAAATGAAAATATGCCACGTCACATCGGGTGGTTTTAGAATACAACTTTTATCGCGTGAATTTGGACAAACATCCGGCGATCACTTTTGGAGCACGAAAGTGAACCTGCACCGTTGTATTTGCTTTGATCAAGTGACCGGTTGGATGGATTTAAAAGTTGTGGTGTAAACAAATGTGGGACCCGGGCGGCTTTATATGCATGGTTCGTTAATATATAATTTAAACCTTCAAAATATATCAACTAGGTAAAGGTCTAAATCATATACGAGCAGGTTATATAGTTGCAAAAAAGAAACATGGGCGGTAACATATATAAAACTCTCATGTAATTTACATAATAACCAAAGTTTTAATATATGAAAGGGTTTATGCATACGCGGGGGTAATACATGTTTTGGAAGGGGTTGAGTGGTCTATATATATATATATATATATATATATATATATATATATATATATATATATATATATATATATAAAGAGTTTATATATATAGTGGGTTTATCAGAAATATGAGGGATGCGTGTGGGGCGAGTTAGGAGGGTTTAACCTTGGGTTTATTTATTATACAAAAAATGAGGTTTTATATAACGAAAAGGGGTAAATTCACACTTTAACTTTGGGTTAAGTATGACAGGTAAGCATATTTACAAATATTTTTTGATTTAAACATATATAAAACATGTTTAAAGATTTTTTTATTTTATTTTTATTATATAGTAATAGACTGAGGTAAGTGTCTGTTTACTAGAGGGGGCAAGGTATTTGAATAGGTTTAGTTTTAAGACCAAAGGGAGTGTAATTGGGGTTTTAATTCACCATGTGCATAATATTCTTTGGTCAAAAAATCTTATAATAGTGGGTTTAGGAGATAATTAGATAAAGGAGTTATAATACTTAGGATAAGGTGTGTTTATAAGGATTTAATAAGTAAATTAGAAGTTATTATGACTTAGGAAATGGAATACTCAATAAATAAATTTGTATGACCAAGTAAAGTGAAAACTTTGAAAGCAAGTTTAACATTTTATGAATTCACCACTTTTACTTAGCATAGAGTGCTTTATGAGTGTTTATATGCTTTATGAGATGTAGGAAATTAATCAAATGGGGGTTTAAGTATCATTAGGTAAAAATGGAGTCTTTACGTATGAAATTGCATGGTAATGAATGCATGAATGGTAGATGATGAAATTTTTTGGGATTAATATAGAAATTTAACACTTTCAACTAGCTAGTCATTGAGCCTTGGGTCAGATCCCAACAAAAGTCAGAGAAATGCTCTGAGCCTCTTTGACTGAAAATTTAGAATGTCAAATAACTATAGGGGAGGGGAAATTAGTTATTGTAGCCTGGTGAAAGATATTTACAATGATTTTCCCACCTTCTTCTACCTACCCAACTTTTAATCTAACATTTTTTATTCCTTTTTTTTAGGTGCATTTGAGCTACCAACCTTGAAACATTTTATTATTTTGAAAGTAGTAAAAACTAACTAAATCTACCATATATCTTCCTAGGGCTCAGATTAAACTAATGAGCTCCTCTTTACTCTATACCTATCTACGGAATTGTCACGATTAAACTATCTGACAACTCTTTATTCTCTATCTAAAACAAGTATATTGAAACATGACAAGTCAAGATTTAAGAAGTTCAACTCATCATGGATTATGGCATTTATTGACACTCTGCCATAATCAGCTGCAAAAGTAAAAAAGTGGTGGCATTTAGACTTGCACACTTTCATGTTTTATTCATCTTTTTCCTTTTGGGGTATATCATTTTTTCTAAGTCCTTTGATTTTTCTTTTAGGACTTTTACCCTCTTTTTGATTTTTTATTTTTTTATTTTTTCAAAATATGGGAAAACAACTTGCAGAAAGCAAAGTATGTACATATTTACAAGACTATCATAAGTCAATTCCAAATTATGAATCCTATATTTATAGGACCCTAACACAAAGAACAACAGTGTATCATTTTAAGCAACTTTATCAGGAGGATCCTTTATGCGACCAGGCCTGTTAGGAATTTTTCCTGAACTCTGTCCCCAAGTTTGTCTCTTTGGAAATGAATAAGCTCCTTAGCCCCCCACTCTTGTACTCTGAGGAAATTAATTTTACTGTCTTCTCCCTCTCCGAAGATAAAGCTCTTGGGCTGAGCAAATTTTCCGCAAACTTCTACCAGTCCTTTTGGGGGTTATACAACAAGATTTTTGTAGAATAATTGGCTATTCCTTCAAAAAATTCATACTAGGAGGTAGAATAAACTCTTTCTTTCTATCCCTCATACCCAAATACTCAAGCTCATCCTCTTTTTTTAGATTCAGGCCAATATATTTATGTAATGTGTATTATATGGCGATATTGAAACTTTTAACCACAAGACTTAAATCCCTCCTCCCTGATTTGATCTCTATTAATAAAGGGGGCTTTTGGTCGGGCCGTCAAATTTTTGAATATATTATTCTATTTCAAGAAGCTATAGACTCTAGTTGGAGAAGAGGATACCAAGGTATGATAATCAAGCTAGAAATCGTGAATGCTTTTGATAGAGTTCGACATGGTTTTCTTCATAAAGCTATGAGGAAAATGGTATTTGATCCGAAATTCATAAGATGGATTGCTTTATGCATCACCTCTCCTTGGATAGCTCCTGTGATAAATTGCAAGGTTTCAGGATCCTTCAAGGCCTCTAGGGGACCATGTCAAGGGTGTCCCCTCTCCCCCTTTATTTATATCATAATAGGGGATGCTCTGAGCCGTCGTTTGGAGGTGGATCATCTTTTGTTGCTTCTTCCTGGTATTAGATACAATGAAGGAATTAAAATCATAAACCATGGACAGTTTGTTAACGAAACTGTATTTCTTAGGGGGGGCATGGGACTCTTAGATAATCGCCAGATGCTTCAAAGTAAACCTAGATAAATTTCAACAGGTCTCAAGAGGAGCCACAAATGATTAAAAAAAATTCAAGCTTACACATGGAACATTTCATCCCAAAAAGTGAAAAATATAGAAGAGATATTGGGCTTAAAAACTGCCAATGAATGGAAAGATTTCAATTACCTAGCGGTACCCATATTCCTCAGAAGAGGAACACCAACTGCGTGGCAGAAGATTCATGACAAAATAAAAATGAAAATATTAAATTGGGGTGGAATCTGGGTAAATATTGTTGGGAGAACAATATTGGTGAATTCAGTGTCATCTTCTGTCTAACTTTATCAGTTTTCCACCCTTCGGGCCCCTAAATATGTTCTCGAGAAACTAAGAATGTATATCAAGAAATTCCTATGGGAAGCAGGAAAACAAGAAAATAGAAAATTTCATCGAGTAAATTGGAAAACAATTAGATTTCCCAAGCCACATGGCGGACTTGGAATCTCCATTCCCTTTTTACCTTTTACCTATGTTCCCTTCTTCCCTCCAACCTCGCCTTCATCTTCCACATCCTTGTACCCTTCAGCATCTCCTGTCACCCCCCTCCAGCCTGTCATCTTCTGCTCCTCCTTGAATATACTCTCCTTGACCCTTACCTTACCCTTATCTTTACCCTAGGGTCGAACCTCTTTGATCCTTTTTGAGCCCCCTTAATATAAAATTAAATTTTAACCCCTTTAATTATTCTAATATCCCCCTCCTTTCCCTATTTCATTAACAACTACCCTTGTGTCACCTTCTTACATTAAACTAATCTCCTCTTCCCCACTTTAAAAAAACTTTAATAAAGTAAAATAAATTTAATACAACCACCTTAATTGATATGGTAAATATTAGAGCCTTAGAATTAATTAATATAATCCCATCTCATTATATATTAGCTAAAACATTTTATCGATATTTCGTATTAGAACCTATTATCCCTTGATTAATAAATATAAATATCACCTTAGTATATAATTATAAAATAATTTATTAGGTACTTTTTCATCAAAATAAAAAATTTGATAATATGCAACCTAATATACATTATTGATTTGAAAGATATATATTATATCAATGTATATAAGGTTACATATTACATAATAACTAAAACATATTATCCCTATTTTATATTATGAAACTTTTAATCCCTTGATTAATAAATTTAAATATCACCTTAATATATAACTAGCAATTGCACTTGTGGTGCAAAGGAACGCCGAAAGGAGACGAACGGTGTATTTTGGGTCCCACCGTCACACCATTTTGACAAACGCATCCATGGTGGTTGATGAGGTCTCTTAGTCAATATCCTTTGAGCCTGGAGCTGTTGGTGATTTGGAGAACGAGTTGGGATTGGAATGGAGCGAAAGCTCAGAAGGGAATGAGAATTGTGTTGTGTGTAACAGTGAGTGGAGTTATTTTTCTTGTGTAATTAGCAAATGCCGAGACTCTGTCCTTTTTATGTTATGAATAAATTGAATGTTGTATACATCAATGTGTGATGAGCATAAGTTGATGCGATTGTTTCTTGGTAATTGTTGAAGCGATTTGCGGAGTTGAATTAAATTACATCTCAGTTTTGAAATGCATCGGGTTCAGAATACCGCATCGGCGCTGTAGGAATTGTCGACAGTTGTAGTGTAAAAAAGTATTGCGACTTGAGACTTCCGATGACTTCCATATCACACATTATAGCCATAATATCCAGACGCGAAGTATTATAAACAGGGTTAAGGGTGAATCGGGTCCGGAGAGTTCGCATCGGCGTTGTGGAATCGGGCGATAGTGAAGTGACATTCAATCCCGGCGAACTGCGATCGCCGATTAATATGATATCGGTGCAGTTTGGAAGGTGTAAAAGACTTTATAGATCCGTCACAGCGGAGTTGAATTAAAATACATCTCAGTTTTGAAATGCATCGGGTCCAGAATATCACATCGGCGCTGTAGCAATTGTCGACAGTTGCAGCATAAAAAAATATTGCGACGTGAGACTTCCAATAGTTATCGCATCGGAGCGGTAAGAGACTTCCATATCACACAGTATAGCCATAATTTCCGGACGCGAAGTATTATAAACAGGGTTAAGGGTGAATCGGGTCCGGGGAGTTCGCATCGGCATGTTGCCACAAAGCATATTTATTTGTAAATAGACTATGATGTCCTTTCGCAACATCTCCAGGTCTGCAACTCCTTGTTTCGAATGAGAACTCCATCCTGTTCCCGCAATTTTTGACGAAACCTTAAAACTGCCAAGGAGAAAACCAAGATAGATTTGATGAGTAGTTATATATTCAACTGGATTTGTTTCTGAAAGTGGTTTGGACTCGTCTGGTGTAAGATGAGATCGTAATTTACAATAGTCTTCGAATTTGAAATTCATTTTATGAATGCACAATTTTTTTTGTGGACAAAATTGGGAAACAGAAATTGAATTTCTGTAGAATAAGTCAAATGCAATTGTAACTCGTCTTGGTCAACAATGAACTTCTCAGATATAGAGTTTACAATTTATAGTTTTATTACAAAAGAGAGATGACATTTAACCTGATATTAGTAGCTCTTAGAACAAGAAGTTAAGTGAAATGTTTAGTAATTATCTATAAATAACCAACAACAGCCAACAGAGCTTCTTGATTGAATTTGACATATAAGCATAGAACATTAGAAATTTCAAAACTCATGGAATTTTTTTTCTAAAAGTTGTGTTGATGTTTTTATGAAATGTTCATTATATTTTGCACAAAATAAGCAGGTGTACACAAAAGAGATTTTTTCATTAAAATTGCCAAAAGTGATTTCAAATTCACTAGGTGGACAACAAAGGTCTTTTGTTAAAGTTCAGAGAAATGTATGTTAAGAAAAAACAGTTTGTACTGAAATGAGTCTTTTGCTGAAGCTTGTGAAAATGTATCTAACATGTAAGGATGTGATTTTTTTTTTATATACAGAAATTTCTGACTAGCAAGAGTTTAGAGAGTAAGATGTGTTGTATATTTTTCGAAGACAAAATAAGATGTATTGACAGGATTGCATCATGTGTAGCATAGTGGTTAGATGGTTTCCCACTAGGGGGAAATACTAGTCGTATAGACAAGGTGTTGCTCGACAACGACAACACCATTTGACGTCCAGAGATGGTACACGGTCAAGATAGTATGCTTGGAGTTCTCTGTGTGCATCCCTTTCATGAATATGGATGAGGATATTCATCCAATTTCTTATCCGTTGTAGTAGTTTTATTGTGGGGCGCAACCGGTAAAGAGGCTGAGTAGGTGGACGCAGGAATCGCTCCTATACATTGAGAAGTGCAGCTTCTTGTTCATTGATTTCTTTGCAAAATTGTTGGAGCTGTGAGATATATCTACGATCCATTATGTTCCTGCAAGGAATTTGAAAGCATGTTAGTGAACAATGTATAGAAGATATAGTCAAATGGGAAAGCACAATAGTGAATAGCTAGTGGGATGGTAAGGTACAAATAGTAGAGGGGTTTGAAGGAGCTTGAGCAATAGATTTTGAGGCGAGCAGAGCCTCTCTTTTTTTTCTGCGTATGACGAAAGGGCTCTCCTTCATCCAGGAATAGCGAGAGAAGGAGAAAGCAGGGGAGATGCACAGGTCATTTAATGAACGGACTCTTGATACTGCTGTGAAAGTGAGACCTTGTCGATCAATGTTTCTGATGTCGATTGTTGCCTTATCTAGTGTCATTCCTTGTGATTTATGGATTGTTAAGGCCCATGCCATGCGAAGCGGTATTTGTGTTCGTGAGCCCCTTGTTATGGGGGGGATCGGCACAAATTTAGGATTTGAAGGATCCCATGGTGGACCCTTGTAGTGAAGAAAGTCGACAACAACAAATAATGGCAGTTCGGGTGGCTTAGATGTTGGTGCATATACGAGCGCGCGGACGGTGCCGAGTGCACCATTGACAAGGCTAGCCTCAATCCACAAGTTTCTTGTTAGAATAACTCGTTGTCCAATGCAAAGGAGAATTTTTTCAGCTAGTTGTTCATCTTCTAGTTTGTTGCCTCTAAATTCCTTCCTTTGGGTAGCGTAGGAACGTGCGATTGGTTGGTTAAGTGTTTTCAACATGGTTTTATTGTGCATGTCAACAGCCTCATTTGTTGCGTATAGATGGATTGAACTTGAGAATGATTGGACCTCAGCTTCAGGAAGGTTTGTTTTTTGAGCGTGTCATAAGAAGCTTCCAATCATCAGTAGTGGGTGTTTCATTGCCAAGGTTGGAGAGGAGTTCGCGGAAGGAAATCTGAGTAGATTAAAGGCTTTCCCTATGGAACATATATTTTGGAATAGGGCATGTTGAATTATTTCCATGGTAAACAAGGCATAGGCACAAAATAGGTTAGGAGAGGATGTTGGTTTGTAGGTATAAAAGGAAAGGGAATAGTAATGTCAAATAACCATATTTGTAAATTAGTTTTTGAAGTATGCTACTTGCAATTGTATATCTTGAATATTCCAAGTTTTTTTTTCAACTCATTGCTAATCATGTTTGACATGACACATGCACATGACAGTTTGAAATGTAAGCGTATAAGCAAATGGAATACATTGATTGGAATTGTTAATGGTACTAAGTAAACACTAAATAGTAGATACTGAAGCCTGGAACAACAAATTAAAATTGCCTAAGATTAGTAAAGAGTGACTTGCTAGTGCATATTTGTAATATTCGAAGCGTTTTTTTATTTTATTTTATTGTTAATCATATTTGAAATGATATATGCACATCACAATTTGAAATGTAAGCGTTTACAGAAATAGAAAAACATTGATTGAAGTTGTAAATAGTACTAAGTAAATACTAAATAGTAGAGAGAGTAAGATTGAAATGGCTAGTTTGACTCAAACAATTAGAAAGTAATTTATTTTATTTTAGAAAGAGTGAAGCAAATGTACTAAATGTCTTTGCCAAAATCACATTAGAATAGATTAGGTTGAACCAGCCAGTGTGAGGCATAATTAGAATAAGATGGAAAACCTAATGAAATAACCTCTTTAAATAGAAACTATAATTCCTACTAGGCATTTGTAAAATAATGGCTAGTTTGACTCAAATAATAAAAATCATTCTATTTTATTTAAAAAGAGTAAACCAAATGATCAAAGCTGATAAACTTAATTTTAAATTTCAATATTTATTTTAATAAAAAGAATAATTATTAATTTAATATTAGTAAAATGTAATTAATTTATTTTACGTTATTTGTTTGTTTATTTATTTATTGATGTATTTATTGATTTTTTATTTTTTTTTGTTTTCTATTTATTTATGTATTTTGTTTTTTTTTTAAATAGTTTTTATTTTTGTTTTATATATCATATTTTTATTTGTAATTCTATCTTTATTCTATTTTGTTTGTTTTATTTTATTTTATTTATCTATTCATATTTTGCTTTATTCATTTATTTGTATTTTTTTAAATTAATTTATTTATGTGTTTTTATATTTTTTTCTAATATTTTTTGTATGATAGCATTTAATTGTTGAAAATAAAATAAATATATAAATTCAAACTTTAAGTATCATTTAGTTATTTTTAACGTTTAATTTATTCGATAATAGGATTTAGCAGAATAGGATAGACTCACAAAAAACAGTTCGAACTGAAGCCAACAACATCTATCCAAAGAAAATAAAATCCCATGCTAATTATGGCCGATGGCACTAAAACCCCCATGTTAACGTATAGCCAAGGCAAGAAGCTATTCCAAAAATGCAGAAATGCATTTGCAAAAGCGAGTTGCAGAAATGCATCGTCAACAGCTTTAATTCCTGGGTAAACGTGTGAACTCCCCCTAGCTTTCCCTGTGCATCGTTAAACATTTATCAACTGTATATATTGGTCCTAGTCTGGCCAATAGCTACTATATGGGAAATAGTGAGCCGCTTTTTAAACAATAGGCAACTGTTACTTTATTAGTTGTCATAATTAATATGCTACTTAATTGATGGTATTACAACTGTTTTCAAGCAGTTATAACTAAAGCACTAGCCCTTTCAACTAATCAAGTCTGAAGTATCACAAACAATGTTGCAAATATCATGTTGGGGAATATAGAGCGGAGGGTCTGGAAATAGACTTATCAGAAATATTGGGGAAAATATCGTCCAGCATAATCTTGCGGGAAATATCGTCAAGCATAAACTTGGATCTGAAAAACTTGGAACAACTTAGAAATATTGACGACTGAAAAACTTGGAAAAAATTTCAACACTAATCATAAGCAGTTGGGTTTTGAGTACTGCGATATTTTGCTAGACGGACCTTGTTTGGTACATGCTTCCATATATGTTTTGCAAGAAGCTTTGGTAGGATGACTCATTCTGGAGAAACATATGACTTGTATATGATTCAAAGGGAAGGACTTTACCCCCCTCTCATGAAAATTTATCACAAAAGGCAACATTTTATTGTCACTTTTCAGTATTAGAACTACCTCCAGCAGTGCTGAGGACTTGCATTTTAGCTCAACTCTCACTATTCCCATCTTCAAGCCAGTCAGACTTGAAGTTGCACTGGATATAATCCATTGCAGTAGTGAGTAGTGAGCACATCTTCTACGAGTCTTAGAGTATGTGGTATTTACAGTCATAGGTTGAACATTATTTTATTCAGATTTCCATGCTTGAATTTCTAGAATTATTAGAATCAATATTTAATATGTCCTTAAAGCAACCAAATCCCCTTTCAAGAGATGAATCATCTTTGAACAACCTGTTTTGGGTACATGTTAGCTAGAACATATTTTCCTGGTATTGTCTTTTTGTGCAAGCTTTGCTAGACACTGCAAACTTTTCTTGGGATTTTTGTTTGGGATTTTCAAATATGCTTTTGCATCATGTCTACACTGACCTCTTACCTAGGCTACTACATGACCCAGCAGCAATGGGAGAATAGTTGGAAAGGTTTTCATTCAGAAATAAAGCAAAGCAAATGCCAATGGATGCGATAGATAATAGCCATGCTAATTTTAGATCTAGCTATGATAGTGGACACATCCCAGTAAATCTAAATCTAGATAGAGATGTGTTTCAAATTAAGATAAATTAGTGAACCATTGGTGTCGTCTCTGGAGACATGCTATGTACAGCATGGAGACATGTTATGTTATAGCTGCACAAACATAGCATAGCAGCCTGTTTGTGAGATTTATGATGAAATAGTTGTATTGGTGCAGCTGATATTTCGAAATTACCAGAAAATAATAATAGTAATAATTGATTCATAATCCAATAAAAATGTCAAGAAATGGGAACAGATGGAGCATACATAGATGAAAATAAAGAAAACAAAGTCTCTTAATAGAAAGCAGACCAAAATAAAAAACACAATACTGCTTGCGGGAGAGATCCAATCAGTACAACTAGATGAAAATTGCTTATGGTTGTAAATTTCAATTATAAAAAAAAAATTGCTAGTCTATTAAAATTTCAAATTAATAGGAAATATACCAATGTAATGACACTTAAAAAGTGAAATGACAGGCAATAATAGATTTTGAGAGATGAAATAGGTACCCAGAATTAAAGTTCAGGAGAAATGACAATGTCACATGCAAAAAGTTTGTAAAAAACACTAGTTAAAGAGTAAAACGAATGATATAAAAAACATAAGACAAAAAAATTGAAAAGTTATATAGTATAATTAAAACATTGGTGAAAATTATAATAATAATAAGAGAAGTCCATTTACGACATTTCAATATGGTATCGAAATAACATTAATCTTTATATGAAATACCTGAACAATGAAATAACAGATCAATGATTTTTAAATCATTGTAAAGAATTTTATTTTTGTATCATCATAAACAATGATTTTTACATCATTGTAAAGGATTTTATTTTTATATGATGATAAACAAGCGAGAAAGACTTGGTTTCATCTCATTATTCTCCCAAGTGAGTCTTTCCCACCACTCATAGTCTCCATTAATTTGCTTCAACTGAGGCAGTTTCTCCATTCCTTTCGATAATTTCTTCAACAAAGGGAAATCAACGAATTCCACGATGTGGAGTTCAGATAGTGTACTTTCATTCCACCCACTAGGAGATCCTGCTATGCTCTCTAACTTGTTTAGTTCATCCAATGTTAAAGACTCTAACAATGGATAACTGCCACTACCAATGTCCAGCTCCATCAACTGATTGCACATAGTAATTTGTAGTTCTTTTAATTTAGGTAGCTTCATTCCGCTTGGAAATCTTTCCAATAATGGACAATTGACAATCACCAATAATTGGAGTCTGGACATTGTTCCTTCATTCCACTCACTAGATGACCCTGCAATTAGGGAATTTAACCTGAGCAAGTTTCTTAAAACTAGTTTTTCTAACACGGGAAAAGAGTCACCTGCACTTTCACTTCTGGTCTCCTCCAAAGCAGAGGCACCTGCACTTTCACTTTTGGTCTCGTCCAAGGCAGACTCACCTGCAGTCTCACTTTTGGTCTCCTCCAAGGTATGAAGAGCCTCCAATTGGTAACATGAGCGCAAAAGTAACACTCTGATATATTGTAACTTACAAATACTGTTGGGTAGAGTTGCCTGTTGATAATTAATGACATGAAAATCCTGCAATTTCTTCATATTCCCTATCTTTTGGAGAAAACCACGCTCAGGGGCTGCACCATCTCTATCTGCACCAGCATCAACATCATTGTCACATTCTAATGTTAAGCTTCTCATCTCATCCATTGTGGCCAATGCAGTTTCTGATTTCACCATCATTGTCAGCTCCATGACATTGGAGAGCCTTGAGAGATCTTCCACACTCATTGCACAAGTAGACTCCATTAATGGCAAAATGAGAGTGTTCAATGAAGTGAGCTGGGAAATATTTTCTGGAATCTTCTCGAGACTTAAACATGCATCCAGTTTGAGATGCTTTAGATTCTGAAGATCTTCTATATTATTCGGTAGTTCATGCAGCTCTAAACAAGAATTAAGATTCAAAACCTGAAGACTCGATAGATTACAAAAGTTCTCAGGCAATGATTTTATTGGAGTGTATGACAAATCCAAACCTTTAAGTGACAGGACACTACAGAGGCTGTCAGGTAGATCAAACAGCTTGGAGCAGCTAGACAAGTTGAGAAACTGAAGCTGTTGAAGTTGGTTCAAGTTTGGCAATCCTTTTATTGAAGTGGATGACAAATCCAAAACCTGAAGAGACAGGGAATTGCTGAAAATTTCTTCTTGAACCTTTTGCAAACGAACATTGGAGGCTAATACCAAGCTCCCCAGTTCTGAACATCTCAAATCATTTGGCAGATCATGAATAGCATTATAGCCCACCGATATTCGTCTGCAATTCCTGGAAACTTTTTCAGTCGGAAAGTTCTGCAACTGTTGACCAGCTGCAAATAAGCAGTTTTCCTCCTTTTGGCCTATGTCAATTGCCATGTCACGGAAAATTTCATGAATCTTTAAATACACCACACTGTGATAGTCCTCATCAACAATATACTCCACACGCTCCACCAGGCACCTTCTTACTAGTTCATCTATGCATTGCCGCCCATCATCCATCAAAGAAGGTGTCCCTGCCTTCTTCAGCAACCCTTCGGCATCCCACATCTGCACCAGGGTCTCCACAACAGTTTCTTTATCTTCCATAAATGCTGCACAATTTAGAAAAAAAAAACTTTAGATGGGATTTTGACAATTTGGTGGACTCTCTGTTGGATTATTTCCCACATTAATTACCATATATTTAAAAAATAATAAAATTTACAAAAAAAAAGTGATAAAGATATCACGTAACAGAAGGTCTGTTTGGACAAAAACCACAGGCTACTGAAGCTTAGAACAATTGGAAAAAACTAAGTGTACAACACAATACAAGGGAAAAGCTGCTAGAATTTAAGAAGCTGAATAGTAAACAAAATTCCAGCTCTTCTCTAACAGAAGCTCTGTTTGGACAAAAACCTAAGGCTACTGAAGCTTAGAACAATTGGGGAAACCAAAACTAAGTGTACAACACAAAACAAGGGAAAAGCTGCTAGAATTTAAGAAGCTGAATTGTAAACAAAATTCCAACTCTTTTCAAGAACTAGCATCAATCTGAAGCATAATGCCAATACATAGCTTAAACTGCACCAAACATCTTGACTAATTCAAAGTTCCCGAGTTTTTACACAGTATCTCATGAAGCTCATTTGCAATTAACACAGAAGAACTATTAACAGCTGTTACCAAATAGTCAATTTTCTGCAACAATATCAAGATGCTATTGAAGTCAACAAATTTTTATTATAAGTCCTGAAGGCCTCTTGTTGAATCGCTAGCTGAAACAATCCATATCAATCATCATATTGAAATATAATCATGGTGAAAATTCTGTAAAAAATCTCAACCAGATATATATCCAGATTAGGAAGAATGGATATTGTCATTAGTGGAGTTCATATAGTTAGAAAAATAGTGAGTTGTATTATCCAAAAACTTCCCAACCATTTTCAAAGTTTGGCATGTGATTGATCCAGCACTCAACAGAGACCAGCTTATTTGCATCCAAAAAAACTGAACGATAGTTTTCGTCTCTACTACTGGATACAATCAAAATTTACAGAATTTTGAATATATCTCTGAAGGCCTCTTGCTGAACCATTTGGCTGGAACAGCAGTGCTTGTGGCAATAAAGGTAAAATATATTAAAATAATACAAGTGCTGCAAAAGATAGGGTACAGAAATCAACTTTAAGCAAAGTCTTTCCAAACCCAACTTTCAGAAATCAGTCCTTGTATCTAAAAGAAGCACATTGAACATCCTGCACACAATGTCATTAGGGAATTTCCCAAATTTGCAAACAGAGGATACTGATAATCGTGGAGTCTATATGGTAAGAACGCCAGAAGAGTCTATATTTCAGAAGTTCCCAATCATTTTAAAGATTTTGCATTTGTTTTATTCAGCACTCCATAGACAACTTTCTTTGCATCTAGCAAAGCTGTACTATAGGTTGTCTCCAATACACAATACAATCAATTTTACACTACAATAATGAGAGGCTATCAAAACAATGTGCATCTTTTAGATACAGAATCCAAACCTGATAAAGGCGTGCTCTTGAAAATAAAGGGTAAAAGAATTCAAATTGAACCTCTTGCTCAAAAAAGGCGTATATATACCACATATACACCCTCTCCACACATGAGATAGAACGCTATTATGAGAAATTTCATCATTGAGTCATAGAACCAAGCCACAATACATCATGTGCCCACCCTGATTCAGAAAATATGCAAATTTGAGAACAAGCATTTGTTCTTGTTTCCTCCTTGTTATTGGAGCTTCAACATAGTTAAATGAAAAAATAAAAAAGGATAACCCTTGAACTAGTTAGGAAGGTGTTGCATATATGTTGTCATTGATGTCAACAACAGTGTGATTGATTTCAAAGTTTAGTAAAAGCATTGTCGCAATAGCACTTTTGAAATCCTGCCTTGGCATAGTACCTTTTAAGGTTAAATCATAAAATATAGGAAAATAAATTGAATTCTGCAACATCTTAAAGAACCACCCATTGTCAGTTTTTGCAGAAAATTATTGGAACTTACAATAACATACATTATTTTGATCTTTTCACCAAAACAGAATGGCCAGACAGTGGCCCTTAAAATACTTGTGAGATGTTTAGATACCAAAGGGATTATGGTGACTTGTAGGGAATTTTGTTTAAAGGGCTTCAAGGAAACTATAATGTTAGACTTAGTAGCTATGAACGTTTAGATGGTTGATTAAGATTTATGCACTTTCAGGAGTTTACAAAGTCAATGAGCTTAACAAGGCTTAAAGAAAAGAGAAAGTTCTTGTTTGTAGGTTTTTGTGGGTAGAATTTGAAGAAGAGAAGTTTGAAATATGCTCCACAGTTTGATTTTCAAGTCCACATTTCAAGTCCACGCCAGAACCCATCATCAAAAAAAGTTATTTAAAGGAATTATCAATATATATATTTCGGCAGGATTTCCAGCTGCAAAACTTGAAAACCAAAGAACCATCAACTCCACATCGTAGTTGCCGCTACGTATCATTTGTGACGTCAACCGAGTGTTAAATCACCGACCAGGGTTCCATTCTCAGTGTTGTCTACTCCACAGTTATAGTATAAGTTTCGAAAGGACAAAGAGCTCTGCCCTTTGCAGTGCAGACCATGTTTCTTTTAAGTGCTTCCAGAACTAAACAGAAAACATAATTGCTCCTTAAAGAACTCACCTGAGCAAGACCACGGAGTTGCACACGACCCTCTGAGTCTTCCAAAACTGGAATTTCTTTATTCTTAGGCTCCAGAAGATCATAACAACGGTCCATGTAAACCTCATAATAAGAAATCTCTACTATGCTCTCTGTGTTCTTTGCCATTGTAATAATGCTGCTCATTGCCAAGGGCATAAGACCAGGCCTCTCATTTGTGCCCTGGGAAAAGCAAAAAGCACCCAGCATTAATTTCCCAAACATTTTCACTGTATAAACGACGAAAGGTTAGAGTCACCAACACCATATTCTTTCAACGGGGATTTTCTGCGGAAGCAGAGCCAATGTTAGAAAAGCCCCAAAGGCCATGAAGCACATGAAGGCTATATAGGTCCCGTCGGCAACAGACGCGGCTGTGCTGTGATAATTCAATATAAAGGGAATGAAACCTCCTATGACTCCTCCCAAATTGAATATACTCCAGAACAGAGAAATATACCTGCCCTTTTTATTCTCGGTGAGATAGGAGGTCATAATCGATCCCTGGCCAGCCCAAAGCAATCCTGCTCCCACTCCGAAAACTGCTCCTGCAATAACAGCAAATGTGTCGTTGTGGTGGTGATTGTAATAGAGAAAGGAACCGGCGTAGAGGATATAAGTGGAGCACCCAGCGAAGAGGGTTACATGGGGGCTGAAGAGGTTGTAAATCCCGCCGCCCAATATCCCAAACACTGCAAACGTCGTATAGAGGGCAGTGTTGGCATCGTTGGCGGCCTGGTCGTCCTCCTGCCCACCTGCCCCCATTCCGGAGAGGGCATTAACATCCCCGGGCAGCAGAAGCAGACCAGTGCAATCAGGCACACCTGTGTCACAGGGGAATTGTAGCGGAACCATCTGAGAGGAGGAACCTCACTATGACCCTCTTCTTCATCGGGATTTCCCAATTTTCCATGTAAAGACATGGCCGATATCACTTTTGGGCAGATTTATAAGCGGTTTGCGAGAATCTCTAATCAATCCAACTAAATTTTCAGATTTTTGTGGATGCTCAATAATGAGAGAGTTACGTTTGAACCATTCAAATCAGAATTTCTGAGAGCCCGGCAACGGGGAGTCAGATGTTTGTACAGAAAACTGTAGAATTTTCTTGTTGTTGCTGCTCTGGGTCTGTGGAAGGGCGTCGGGTTGAGGGCGGGAGTTGGGACGCGGGCACGGAGAGGAGGCATGTTGCAGTGGTGCGGCTAGGAGTCAAGTAGAGGGAGGACGACGCGACAGCAGCACGGACGTGAAGGAGCCGACGCGCGCGGGAAGGAGGCGAGGGCAGGAGGGTGGAGCAACCACCTCGAATTTTGGAACTGTGAGCTGGTGTGAGCTGGTAAGAGGAGGAGGTGCCAAATGGCAGATTTTCACTGGCTGGAAGGACGATGAGAAAGCCCTCCCATTGGCTGCAAGAACAGTCTCATTCAGCTAAACCCAACAAAGGGAACACCTTTCGGCGTAATTATAAAATAATTTATTAGGTACTTTTTTATCTAAAATATAAAAAATAAATAAATAAATAAATAAAAATTTAATCACCCTTTATTTTATTAGCTTTATACTCTAGTTTATAAAAATTAGCAAGGATAAAAAATCAACAAAATTTTTAAAAGAAACTAGAAAGTTCATATAAGTAATAAATATTTTTATAAACAAAATAATACATTAATCAATTTGCTATCATTTAGAGTTGGTCGGTTGTTTTAGTTTTCATTTCTCCTGCTCACCTCTATTTATTAAACCTTGAACTTTTCTCTTATTTGCAAACTGTCCTGATGATGGGTCTAGATCGAGACTCGAAATGTAGACTAAAAATGACAAGTGTGGTTATTCTGAGTCTTACACTTGAAAAAATACACCACAGAATCCTCTAATCGACCTGGTTTTAGCCGCGACCTAGGCGTGAATTAATACATAATATGAGTACCCTTTTTTGTTATATATATATATATATATATATAGTTAGAAAAGAATAATCTACACACAACTACTTTGTTGATTAGATACTATGAATAAAAATGTTGCAGAATGTAAATGGCTAACCAACCAAACTACTATAAAAAAGTCACAGTCACAATCAGAGAAAAAAGCTATACAACAAGTTCAACTAGATAGAGAAAAAATCTATGCAACAAGTTCAACTAGATAGGTTCATGCAACTGTCTCAAGGTGGGTAAAATAGACCATAACAATGTGAGAGAAAAATATTTACTAAACTTGTTTATATTCTCATTTATATTCTCATTATATTAATAGTACTAATATTTGAAACAAAACCATTATTGAATATTGTGTATTACGTACGATTTCATTGGTTTTCTCATTAGACTTTTCAAATAATAGTAATTCTTATGTGTCTTAATCTCACCAAATCTTAATTTAATTACAAGTCAATCGTACTCACGCCTACTCTTACTTTGCAACTCTGGCCTACTCTAAGATCAGACTTTTCTAAGTGTTGTTTGATTTCATTGGTTTTATTGTTGGACTTTTGAAATAATTATAATTTTTATGTGTCAAGAAATACGCTCACCTACTATTACTTTAATTACGGGTCAAGTCTTACGAACACCTACTCTTACTTTGAAACTCTCGCTGACTCTAAAATAGGACTTTTGTAAGTGTTACTATGGCCAACTCTTACTTTTCAACTCTCACTCTAAAACTGTTTGGAATTTTGAAATTATTGAAAGGTGAGAAGTTTCGTTGAACATAAAGGACTGGTGATTTTAAAGATAGTAGAAAGTAATTTGCAAGTCAAACATTCAATAATGTTTCAATAAGTGATTTCATTTTGTATAAATCTCAAACACCAAAGTCAAAGTCATTATTAACTTTACAGTTGGACCCTCGAATTACCCAACTAAATGAATTTTAGCATCTCGCATGGTGAATAAATGGTAGCTTTCCCTCCCCTTCCTACCAGATAGAAATATCTTTCTGTTATTATTTGCTTCTTCTTATATTCATAATCTGCCCACCTGTTTTTTTTTTTTTTTTTAATCCATAGTCTAATCTACTTTACTCCCAGTTTTATTAATGATATTATGATTTTGCCAGCACAGGAATTGAGATGTCCCAAACTAATTTCCTTAATCATGGGAATGAATAAGTGGTTGAAAAATTTTCCATAATTTTTTTTCCTCAACCTCACCTAACCTCTCTAACGGTATTGGAATTTCGTGACATACCCATACTAGCATTGCCAAAATAATTGTGGCAATTGACACTGCTTGAATTTCTCTGTTTCAATTTCACTAATATTGCAGATAAATATGAAGAGATCGGTAATCTTTCGTATCTTCAATTTTTGTACCTTGCCTTTTTGTAAAAATATGAAATCTGACACATACTTAGCTACATAAACCCACAAAATACAAACCAAATGCAAAGTCTCATGCATATAAACTGAGATAAAATCAACAGTGCCAATACCTCATGTGGAAGCTATTCCTCTTTATCCAATTCACATTTATAAACAATTTGAAAATACCCGCCATATGACCATTCATATTTATGAATTAACTTTGGTTAAAACCCAAAGTGCCAACTTGTATATGTTGGGTCCACATTTAATTCAAACGCACCTTTGACGACAATTTGTATGTGTCCGTCCATCCAACGGCAATCGTAACCCCACAACAAAATGTGTATAATCCAACGGATTTCCCATACTAATATGCATGAGGATTAAAGTTTTCAATTTGTGTGAAAACGGTAGCTTTTAAGTGTGACGTGTCATCACGTCACCACTATCACATGTCTTCAATATTTACTGCTTACTAGATCCACTCCATGTGAATACCATTTATTGTTTTGTAAAACTACTTCTCCGCTCCTCTGTACCATCGATTCATGGTTTCCGCCTTCATTCGACGCACAACTTTCTCCTTTTTGGTGAGCATTGTAGATCAAACTTGCTTAATGGATTCCATAGAAACCTTTCTCATAAAACAAATCGGTCCATATGAATAACGCAGTCGACATTGTTCATAAAATTAAATGAACTTTCCTTTCCAGAAACTAAAGCCGATGAAGAATTTGTAATGTCGTCCCTATTTATAGAGTTCTCTCAGAAAAATTGGCATGTGGACAAATTATTTGAGTCGAATTTGTACTCTTGATAAATAAGTGGATTGCGTTGATGATTCGGTGGTTTGATAAATTTCAGCTGCAGCTTCTTCTTGGGTATGTATGCAGATTCTACACATTGTTCAAGCTTATACACAAACATAAAATACCCTCATATACACAATGACAGAATTTCATATTAACAACTTCTCGGCATTGATGTTATATGCCATCTAATTCACTATGTCTTCTCACCTATACGCAATTGTGTTTGGATATCGATTTGCAGGGTCATATTTCTTTTAATGGATCACCATCAATCCATTCTGTGATCAATGGTTGATCTTTGAAATCCGTAAATCCATACCGAATGCAATTTGTTCAACACAAAATGAGTGTTTGACTTCTTTGACATACATAGTTTCACAATTTATAACTCAGATATATAATGACAGAAATTCATGCTAACAAACACAAATTGCAATTATTTTCGAATTCGGATTACATAGGACTTGTATGAGCCAGATCACTCCCTCAAGGCTATATTCTGATTTGATTTTTCCCAATTTCACCTACATACATATATTATGCAGAAACACTTTGATATATACATGATTTATAATTCACCACACCATATAAACTCAGAAATCGAATTCTTTATATTAATAACCCAATATTTACACGAGATTTCATTCTGGCCTGATCTTCTCTATAAGTGGCCTTTTCCCTTACTCTCAAGCCCGTAGGCTTTCAATCCAAACCTTTCCTTTTTCTATTTCTTTATGCCTCTCCCCTTTTTTATGCCTTCGAGGCTTACAATTTATACAAATGCTTCTAAAACCAATTTTGGTTTCAGATCCTTTATCTTCTCAACAAATTCCTAAGAATCCTCTAAGTCCTAAAATATCTTCTTAATCCCTAAGGATCCTCTCTAATCCACAAAATCATGAAACCAATTCCTAATTTAGGATTTAAAATTAATTCTCAAATCTCTCAATCTTTCAACTATCCTAATTCTCTCATATTCTCTTCCAAGAACATTTACAAAATTACTCTTAGTATTTAATTAATCCATATTCTAAATATCTCTCACTAAAATCTCTCAAAATCTTAATAATTACATTAATTTGTTACATAAGAATCCAATTTTCTTTAAAACACAAGACCCCTTATATCTATTAAAATACAAAGAATTTTCTGAGCCGGATGCTCCTACATCAGACTCCCAAAGTAGAAATTAATCATGATCTCTTGATCCTGTGCTTCCAACCTTTGGCCCCCTAGATCCCATACTCTATTTTGTTGTTGTCCATAAGCTGTATTGTCTTCATCATTCTTCAGTTGTACTTTTCTAGGCTTCCATACTTTATTTTGCATCTTCCCACTAGCTATGCTTTCATAGTCTGTTCTTGTCTTTTCCTTGTTGTTGTTTCTTAGCTTTATTGTTGTTGTCTTCTTCTGAGACACCTTCATCATCAACCTTCTTATGTTTTCGATTTCTATGTCCAGGTTATCTTCTGACTGGTAACCACTCTACCATTTGTTGCTACTTCCAATTTCTGCTGCAAATATTGTTGTAGATATTGCTCCAAATACTCTCATAGATATTGCTCCAAATACTGTTGTAGATATTGCTGCCTCCCAAACATCCTGAATATCTCTTAAGATATCTCCCTCTGCAACATCCTTCTTTTGTTTATTACCTACAAATTTACTTTCAAAAAATAAATTATCTTCTGATTATTTGATTTCAGTAACATACTCATTCATTCTTCTTTGTATACTAGTAAGCATAATTAATTTTGGCAAACTAGTATCTGTTTCTGTCTCTTCCATAAATTTAGACATTTCCACTTCAGTGTCTCCAATTCCTTTCTCTTGTTCAAATGTTTCTAGCAAGAATTTCATCCATTCCCTTTGTAATTGTTTCATCTCAAACATATCATCAATATGCTATAATTCAGTTTTAGCATATCCTTCTTCTTCTTCTTCCTTGACAACCTTGAGTGATTGTCCTTCACCTCCTTGACTGATTTTGATAGTCAATTCAACTTCAAACTCTGTATCTTCATACTTTATTAGAATAGAATTATGACTCTCCACCATTGACAGTTCTAAGGGTCTATCCTACAGCCTTCTCTTGGTCAATCAGATAAGCCAACTCATCCTTGTCATAAAAAATAACAAGTTCCTTCATATGAGACATGACTGTCTCACCTTCCTTGTAGATGATATCCTTATTAAGTAAGGAATTTATCGGTTCCTTCTACTGTAACAATTCATCTTCATTCAAGACAACTCCAAGAGATGGATTGTTTTCTGCAACACATGAAAATACAATCAAATTATCAATCTCAAAATCATGATACCCAATGGTCTCATTTGATGATCCAGTCACCAAATCTCCCTCTTGCAATTCTAAGTCTTTTTCAGGACTCAGAAAATCTTTACTGTCTTTCCAGCTTCCAAGGTTATCTCCATTGTGCCAATCACCATGATAGAATGATGATCCTTCACTATGTTTTCAGCTAACATAGTTTCCTTTCATTAGATTCTCTGACATTTTCCATTTGTTGTCCTCCTTTACCTGCATAATTAACACATGAATTATCAGTATTAAAAATACAAGGCCTCAATGTCTCTTCCTCCTCTAGCAACATCTCAGTATGCTACTTTGAATTTTCATTTAACTCCTTTGTCAGCACATCAGTATGCTAATTTAAATTCTCCATGAGACTGTCAGCTATTTTCTCCTTCATATCATATGTTTCAAGGATGTCTCCCTGCTCTGGTTCAAAATAATGAACTCCTTCAATTTGCTGGACTGTTATTACCATTCTTACATTCTTATTCTCTATTTCCTGGTTGTCATTCATGATAATTTCTTTACCTTTCTCTTTCAGAAATTCATCCTGAGTAAAGATCCTCTGCTTTTCCAACTCTCTTCTTTGAAGATCTAACTTTCTATATAACTCAACAATTTCAATTGGGGTAGAATTTGGAAACTTTACACAGTTTTTCACACTTTCAATTTTTGTTGACCAATCATCAAATGGCCCTTCTTCCTCTATTTCAATATTTTGTTGTATATTTCCATGAGACCCCTCTGTCTCCTTTTCTTTTTGAGATCTTGCTATCTCAACATTAATATGAACATATTTTAGATCCAGCTCCTTCTCCTTAACAAATTCTAAGGCTTGTTCATCATCCTGTGATGAACCTACAATCATACAAAAATCATTAGTTTTAAAAACACACGACCTTTCAGTCTCATTTTTTTCTTCAAGCAACAATATTTCACAATATACTTTCTGGTTTCCAGCAGATCCTATTTGCTGTGACTCAATTATTTTGAGTCTTTCCTCTTCTAACAAAGAAATATGTATCTGTTCAAGTTCTCTGAACTTGTTCATCATCTTAGCATTCCATTTCTTTTGCAATAGTTTCCATTTAACCCATTTCCTCATTCTCCATCCATGCTTTCGATATTCATTCTCTTTCTCTTGTAGCCATCCCTGTAGTACCTCTAGTTGTACTTTCATCACTGCAATATCTCTCTCTCGATCCTCATCACTTATTTTATCTTTGTGGAATTCTTTAGAACATCTTCTCTAATCCTCCATGGCCATCTTCTTCATGAGCTCATCCATGCTTGATTGGTGATCTGCAACATAGCCTTCTCTTGTAGCAATCTCCTTTTGTTACTCAATACCCTATCAAGCTTCCTTTCTGAGCTTGACCTCTTCCTAGGTATTCTTTTGGTTCACTCTCTTGAACCTATTGTTCCTTTGGCTGTTGCACTCAGTCACCTTCCTTCTTTCATAAATATTTACCAGATCCATTATGTACAATTTGAATTTAATTAAAAAAATTACTTTAACCTTCAAAAGAGCCTTTTGCTAGCTTTGATACTACATGACGCATACTTAGTAGCCTAAACCCACAAAATACAAATCAAATGTGAAGTCTCATGCATATAAACCGAGATAAACTTAACAGTGCCAATACCTCATGCGGAAGATATTCCTCTTTATCCAATTCACATTTACAAACAATATGAAAATACTCATCGTATGACAATTCATATTTATGAATTGACTTTGGTTAAAACCGAAAATGCCAACTTGTATATGTTGGGTCCACATTCAATTCAAACACGCCTTTTTTTGCAATTTGTATGTGTCTGTCCATCCAACGGCAATCGCAACCCCACAACGAAATGTGTGTAATCCAACAGATTTTGCATACTAATATGCATGAGGATTAAATTTTTCAATTTGTGCGAAAAGGGTAGTTTTTAAGTGTGATGTGTCATCACCTGACCATTATCGCACGTCTTCAATATTTACTGCTTATAGCTCCACTCCATGTGAATACCATTTGATGTTTTACAAACTGCTTCTCCACTGCTCTGCACCATCGATTCATGGTTTCTGCCTTCATTCGATGCACAACTTTCTCCTTTTTAGTGAGCATTGTAGATCAAATTCGCTTAATGGATTCCATAGAAACCTTGCTCATAAAAAAAATCATTCCATATGAATAACGCAGTCCACATTGTTCATAAAATGAAATGGACTTTCCTTTCTAGAAACTAAAGCCGGTGAAGAATTTTTAATGTCGTCACTGTTTATAGATTTCTCTTAGACAAATTGGCATGTGGACAAATTCTTTGAATCGAATCTGTACTCTTGATAAATAAGTGGATTGTGTTGATGATTCGGTAGTTTGAGAAATTTCAGCTGCAGCTTCTTCTTGGGCATGTATGCAGATTCTACACAGTTTTCAAGCTTATACACAAACATAAAATACACTCATATACACAATGACAAAATTTCATATTAACAAATTCTCGGCATTGATGTTATATGCCATCTAATTCACTATATCTTCTCACCTATACGCAATTGTGTTTGGATATCGATTTCCAGGGTCACATTTCTTTTAATGGATCACCATTGATCCATTCTGTGATCGATGGTTGGTCTTTTAAATCCGTAAATCCATACCGAATACAACTTGTTCAACACAAAATGAGTGTTCAACTTATTTGAGATACATAGTTTCACAATTTATAACTCAGATATATAATGACATAAATTCATGCTAACAAACACAAATTGCAATTATTTTTGAATTCAGATTACGCGGGACTCATATGAATCAGATCACTCCCTCAAGGCTATCTTCTGATTTGATTTTTCCCATTTCACCTGCATACATATATTATGCAGAAAAACTCTTATATATACATGATTTATAATTCACCACAACATATAAACTGAGAAATCGAGTTCTTTATATTAATAGCCCAATATTTACATAGGATTTCATTCTGGCCTGATCTTCTCTATATGTGGCCTTTTCCCTTACTCTCAGACCCATAGGCTTTCATTCCAAACCTTTCATTTTTCTATTTCTCTATGCCTCTCCCCTTGTTTTATGCCTTTGAGGCTTACAATTCATACAAATGGTTCTGAAACCAATTTTGGTTTCAGATCCTTTATCTTCTGAACAAATTCCTAAGAATCCTCTAAGTCCTAAAATCTCTTATTAATCCCTAAGGATCCTCTCTAATCCACAAAATCATGAAACCAATTCCTAATTTAGGATTTAAAATTAATTCTCAAATCTCTCAATCTTTCAACTATCCTAATTCTCTCATATTCTCTTCCAAGAACATTTACAAAATTCCTCTCAATATTTAATTAATCCATATTCTAAATATCTCTCACTAAAATCACTCAAAATCTTAATAATTACATTAATTTGTTACATAAGAATCCAATTTTCTTTAAAACACAAGACCCCTTATATCTATTAAAATACAAAGAATTTTCTGAGTCGGATGCTCCTGCATCAGACTCCCAAAGTAGAAATTAATCATGATCTCCTGATCATGTGCTTCCGACCTTTGGCCTCTTGGATCCCATACTCTATTTTGCTATTGTCCATAAGCTGCATTGTCTTCATCATTCTTTAGTTGTACTTTTCCAGGCTTCCATACTTTATTCTGCATCTTTCCACTAGCTATTCTTTCACAGTGTGTTCTTGTCTTTTCCTTGTTGTTGTTTCTTTGCTTTCTTTTTGTTGTATTCTTCTGAGACACCTTCATCATCAACCTTCTTATGTTTTCGATTTCTATGTCCAGGTTATCTTTTGACTAGTAACCACTCTGCAATTTTTTGCTACTTCCAATTTCTGCTGCAAATATTGTTGTAGATATTGCTCCAAATACTCTTGTAGTTATTTCTCCAAATACTGTTGTAGATATTGCCACCTCCCAAACTTCCTGAATATCTCTTAAGATATCTCCCTTTGCAACATCCTTCTTCTGTTTATTACCTACAAATTTACTTTCAAAAAATAAATTATCTTTTGATGCTTTGATTGCAGTAACATAATCATTCATTCTTCTTTGTATATTAGTAAGCATAATTTATTTTGGCAAACTAGTATCTGCTTCTGTCTCTTCCATAACTTCAGACATTTCCACTTCAGTGTCTGCAATTCCTTTCTTTTGTTCAAATGTTTCCAGTAAGCATTTCATCCATTCCCTTTGTACTTGTTTCATCTCAAACATATCATCAATATGCGGTAATTTAGTTTTAGCATATCCTTCTTCTTCTTCCTTGACAACCTTCAGTGATTGTCCTTCACCTCCTTGACTGATTTTGACAGTCAATTCAACTTCTTCAAACTCTGTATCTTCATACTTTATCAGAATATAATTATAATTCTCCACCACTATGAGAGTTCTAAGGGTATGTCTTACAGTCTTCTCTTGGACAATCAGATAAGCCAAATCCTCCTTGTCATCAACAATGACAAGTTCCTTCATATGAGACATGACTGTCTCACCTTCCTTGTATATTCTCTCCTTATTAAGTAAGGAATTTATGGGTTCCTTCTGCTGCAAAAATTCATCTTCATTCAAGACAACTCCAAGAGATGGATTGTTTTCTGCAAAACATGCAAATATAGTCAAATTATCAATCTCGAAATCACGATACCAAATGGTCTCATTTGACGATCCAGTCACCAAATCTCCCTCTTGCAGTTCTAAGTCTTTTTTAGGACTAAGAAAATATTTATTGTCTTTCTTTCCAGCTTCCAAGGTTATCTCCATTGTGCCAGTCACCATGATAGAATGATGATCCTTCACTATATTTTCAGCTAACATAGTTTCCTTTTCATTAGATTATCTGACATTTTACATTTGATGTCCTCCTTTACCTGCATAATTAACACATGAATTATTAGTATTAAAAATACAAGACCTCAATGTCTCTTCTTCCTCTAGAAACATCTCAATATGCTAGTTTGAATTTTCATTTAACTCCTTTTTCAGCACATCAATATGCGGATTTAAATTCTCCATGAGACTGTCAGCTAGTTTCTCCTTGATATAATATGTTTCAAGGATGTCTCCCTACTCTGGTTCACAATAATGAACTCCTTCGATTTGCTAGACTCTTATTACCATTCTTACATTCTTATTCTCTATTTCCTGACTATCATTCATGATCATTTCTTTGTCTTTCTCTTTCAGCAATTCATCTCGAGTATAGATCCTCTGCTTTTCCAACTCTCTTCTTTGAAGATCTAACTTTCTATATAACTCAAAAATTTCAATTGGGGTGGAATTTGGAAACTTTACATAGTTATTCACACCTTCACTTGTTGTTGACCAATCATCAAATGTCCCTTCTTTCTCTGTTTCAATATTCTGCTATATATTTCCATGAGACCCCTCTGTCTCCTTTTCTTTTTGAGATCTTGCTATCTCAGCATTAATCTGAACAGATTTCATATTCAATTCCTCCTTAACAAATTTTAAGGCTTTTTCATCATCCTGTGATGTACCTGCAATCATACACAAATCATTACTTTTAAAACCACAAGACCTTTCAGTCTTGTTTGTTTCTTCAGTCACCAATATTTAACAATATACTTTCTGGTTTCCAGTAGATCCTATTTGTTGTGACTCAATTCTTTTGAGTCTTTCCTCTTCCAACAAAGAAATATGTATCTGTTCAAGTTCTCTGAACTTGTTAATCAGCTTAGCATTCCATTTCTTTTGAAATAGGTTCCATTTAACCCATTTCCTCATTCTCCATCCATGCTTTTGGCATTCATTCTCTTTCTCTTGTAGCCATCACTGTAGTACCTCCAGTTGTACTTTCATCACTGCAATATCTCTCTCTCGATCCTCATCACTTATTTTATCTTTGTGGCATTCTTTAGAACCTCTTCTTTGATCCTCCATGACCATCTTCTTCATGATCTCATCCATGCTTGATTGGTGATCTGCAACATAGCCTTCTCTTGTAGCAATCTCCTTTTGCTAATCAATACCCTATGAAGCTTCCTTTCTGAGCTTGACCTCTTCCCAGGTATTCTTTTGGTTCACTCTCTTGAACCTATTGTTCCTTTGTCTACTGCACTCAGTCACCTTCCTTCTTTCATAAATCTTTACCAGATCCATTCTATACAATTCTAATTTAATTAAAAAAAATACTTTAACCTTCAAAAGAGCCTTTTGCCAGCTCTGATACCACATGACGTATACTTAGTAGCATAAACCCACAAAATACAAACCAAATGTGAAGTCTCATGCATATAAACCGAGATAAACTTAACATTGCCAATACCTCATGCGGAAGCTATTCCTCTTTATCCAATTCACATTTACAAACAATATGAAAATACCCACCATATGACAATTCATATTTATGAGTTGACTTTGGTTAAAACCCAAAGTGCCAACTTGTATATGTTGGGTCCACATTTAATTCAAACGCACCATTGTGGCAATTTGTATGTGTCTGTCCATTCAATGACAATCGCAACCCCACAACAAAATGCATGTAACCCAACATATTTCGCATACTAATATGCATGAGGATTAAAGTTTTCAATTTGTGCAAAAAGGGTAGTTTTTAAGTGTGATGTGTCATCACCTGACCATTATCGCACGTCTTCAATATTTACCGCTTACCAGTCCCACTCCATGTGAATACCATTTGCAGTTTTGCAAAACCGCTTCTCCGGTCCTCCGCACCATCGATTCATGGTTTCCGCCTTCATTCAATGCACAAATTTCTCCTTTTTGGTGAGCATTATAGATCAAATTTGCTTAATGGAATTCATAGAAACCTTGCTCATAAAACAAATCAGTCCATATGAATAACGTAGTCCACATTGTTCATAAAATGAAATGGGCTTTCCTTTCCAGAAACTAAAGCTGGTGAAGAATTTGAATGTGGTCGCTATTTGTAGAGTTCTCTCGGAAAAATTGGCATGTGGACAAATTCTTTGAGTCGAATATGTACTCCTGATAAATAAGTGGATTGTGTTAATGATTCGGTGGTTTGAGAAATTTCAGCTGCATCTTCTTCTTGGGAATGTACGCAGATTCTACATAGTTTTCAAGCTTATACACAAACATAAAATACACTCATATACACAATGACAGAATTTCATATTAATAACTTCTTGGCATTGATGTTATATGCCATCTAATTCACTATGTCTTCTTGCCTCTACGCAATTGTGTTTGGATATCGATTTGCAGGGTCACGTTTCTTTTAATGGATCACCATCGATCCATTCTGTGATCAATGGTTGATCTTTGAAATCTATAAATCCATACCGAATACAACTTGTTCAACACAAAATGATTGTTTGACTTCTTTGAGATACATAGTTTCACAATTTATAACTTAGATATATAATGACATAAATTCATGCTAACAAACACAAATTGCAATTATTTTCAAATTCGGATTACACGGGACTTGTATGAGCCGAATCATTCCCTCAAGGCTATCTTCTTATTTGGTTTTGCCCAATTTCACCTACATACATATATTATGCAGGAGCACTTTGATATATACATGATTTATAATTCACCACACCATATAAACTCAAAAATTGAGTTCTCTATATTAATAACCCAATATTTACACAGGATTTCATTCTAGCCTGATCTTCTCTATAAGTGGCCTTTTCCCTTACTCTCAGGCCCATAGGCTTTCAATCCAAACCTTTCATTTTTATATTTATCTATGCCTCTCCCCTTTTTTTATGCCTTCGAGAGTTACAATTTATACAAATGGTTCTGAAACCAATTCTGGTTTCAAATCTTTTATCTTCTCAACAAATTCCTAAGAATCATCTAAGTCCTAAAATCTCTTCTTAATCCCTAAGAATCCTCTCTAATCCACAAAATCATGAAACCAATTCCTAATTTAGGATTTAAAATTAATTCTCAAATTTCTCAATCTTTCAACTATCCTAATTCTCTCATATTCTCTTCCGAGAACATTTTCAAAATTCCTCTCAATATTTAATTAATCCATATTCTAAATATCTCTCACTAAAATCACTCAAAATCTTAATATTTACATTAATTTGTTACATAAGAATCCAATTTTATTTAAAACACAAGACCCCTTATATCTATTAAAATACAAAGAATTTTCTGAGCTGAATTCTCCTGCATCAAAATCATTACCTTCCTGAATAGGAGAACTTAAAAATTTGAAATAATCTATTTCCAATTTTAAGGTCACAACTAATCCAAACACCAAATTGGTGTATGAGAACCCCTTTTTTGTGGGACAAGGGACCCACCTCTGCCCAAAAATTTGACTGTTGAGTGTATAAATACATACATACTCTACCCCCCTCTAGTTTTGAACCTGTGACCTGTTAGGAGAAAATACATGCTCTTAACCATAACGCATTAACAGTTTTACCAAACTAAGTTGTCATGAATATTTGGGACACATATTCTAGTGAATTTTTATGCGGAGGTTAAAACTAATGGTTGACACAGTCTAAACAGAGAAATTCCAATAAAATTTAATGTGAACAAAAAAATATAAAAAAATGCCTTATTGCATGTGCCATAATTTATTTTTTTCATGCTCACTTTTCTCTTCACACTCAATAGTAAAACTTCAAACATATAAAATAAAATCAAGAACATACATAAGAACCTAGAAAAATATAATCTTTGAAGACTATGTAACAAAGTGAGAAAGGTTGTTTTTCTCAAGTTTTACTTAGAAGACATGCATGCACATACTATAAAGCATTCATGTAGTGTGTCTTTATTGAGTGATTTCCTTTGCCAAATTAGATATGAAAAATTTAGAGGGTTATGATATTTGTTGTGGAAATCGAGATTTATTTTGATCTAACTAAAAGCTTTTATTGCAATGATATTAGTGAAGAATACCTTTAAATAGGCTATATTAGAGAAGAATACACTACAAAACCCATGAGTTCATAAAACCTTAAGTTCAAAAACGTCCATTCTTAAATTTACTATTTTATCTCAATTTATTATTTTATTTTATTTTAATTTAATTTTAATTTGAATACTTTTAATGTAATTTAATCATTAGAGAAAACTACCATGGTTTTGGGTAATTAAAACATGAGCCCAAAAAACTCCATCTATACATTTACCATTTGATCTTAATTTTATTAAAATTATTAACTAGCAATTGCACCACATGTTGCAAAAGAAACGTTGTAAGGCAATAGCATAGGAAAGAGTAGTCTAGAAGAAAGAAGTTGTTTCAGAGAAGGAGGCATTGTGAAGGAATTAAAGGCAATTTTTGCTTCCAAGGAAGCAAGTAGTGGAGGTTTCAAAGATATTCATGATAAGAGTTATCAACCAAAAAAATTTGTTATAGATATTGAAATAGGCAATTTTGGGTGAAAACATATATATAAACCAACATAATATGTTCACATATATAAAAAAATTGTTATAGATATTGAAATAGGAAATTGGGGGTGAAAATCCTTTGGTGATTAATAATCCTCTAAAACAAACATGAAATGAGCATGTAACTCAAATAAGATATTTTAAATACATTCAAGTACAATCTATCTAGCACAGATGTAAATAAAGAAAATTTTTTATTAACATAAATAGAGTTTACTCCAAGTTCATCTACATATCGGAGGGCTAATTTCATGCTTAGAAAATGGTAAGGAACTACTAAATTTACAAAAAAAAAAAAAAAAAACAATAGTATTGGTATACAAGAAAGTGAATGTCATTTTAATATGGAGACATTTTTGGAAGGAGATATTGTTCTTTATGTTAAGGTTTATTTTCTTAACTCCAAACTTGGTTTATTCTTTCTCTATATACATAAGAAACAAAAAATAGAAAGTAATTTCACAATATTAAGTTATAATTTTATATTTTATAATTACAAATCTAGTTTCTTATTAAACTATTTTACACACATATTTATTCAAATAAATTATATTGTGAACACGTTTTCTCCTATTCTTTGATTACAAAATTATTGTACTCCCTACAAAGTAAAACCACTTTATTAATAAAGAATTGAATTCCAAATTGAAAGATTTCTCAAGCCAGAACTACTATAATATATATAACTGATTTTTTGATGTATAAATTATTTGTTTTATATGTAGTTGAATTTCCATTACGTATTATCTTCAAACCCCATGGGGAGTTATTGAACATGGGAGCCAACTTTATGTAAATAAAAATTCACATTGTCAGCTTGGAAAAAAAAATTATAAACCTAAAACTCTCTTACCTAATCATATTTTTAAATATATAATTGAGTTCCATTTATTAAAAAAAAAAGACAATATTAAGAACCTCCTAGAGTTATAAAAGCTAATTGACATGAAAAATAAAAAATCTCCTCATGACAACATACAAATGTTAATCTTAATGGAATCATTAAAAAACTAAAAAGGGATAATAAACAGTATCACAATTTTCTTATCAGAACTAAATGCTCCTATATGAAACAATGATGGCTTTCATGAGTTCAAGAGCAGTGGAAACAAGCTTACTGAGAAAACAACTCTAGCACTTAGAGAGATTTGGAAGCATAATTTTCTTATCAGAACTAAATGATCCTATATGAAACAATGATGTCTTTCATGAGTTCAAGAGCTAAAAACAAGTTTACTGAGAAAACAACTCTAGCACTTAGAGAGATTTGGAAGCAACTGTTGAATTGGTGAACATGTGTTGCTCTATGGGGTTGGATATTGGGCGAATTGGTGAACATGTCTTGCTCTATGGTGTTGGATATTGGGCATAGATTTCTTGATCTTGTATATAAATTTGCATGTAGCTTATACTACATTAACCATGAAATTGTCAACATTTAGAGCACACTTGCCATAGCATTTGTAGAAAAAATTACAATAGAGTATCACATTTTTCTTATCATATCTAAATGTTCCTATATGCAACAACTACCTTGTGCCTCATAGTTTATGATTATAAAGTAAAAAACATGTAATTTTTTTTAGCTACAATTAGGTAATTAAAGATATGTATATAGTTCTTTTTTAATAGAAGAAATTTGATATTCATTATGAAGACATTTGATCCATCTTGGCTCTTGGTAGATCCAGAGTCAAGATTGATCTAGGCCGTCTTAATTTCGCCCTTTAAATAAACTATATTCCACATGAATACCATGGGTCAATACCATGAGCTATTTTTACAGTTTATTGTTATTTTGTTTTATTATTTTTATTTTTTATTGTATTTTGACCTAGTTAAAATGTTCATTACATTATGTCAATATTTTTATTTAATTTACTTTTATTTTTATTTTTGTGTAATTTGACATAGTCAAAATGTTAAACATGACATTACAACATTTCTATTATACTCCTAAAATCAATCTAATTTATTAAAAAGAAAAAAAGTAAAAAAACTAACATTATTAAAAATATATATATAACTATATACTTGTGGATCTAATGGTCTAAAACATTTCAATCGTCTAAAATTTGATCCAATGGCTCAGACATGGACACATTGGCAGCTAGGGAAATTGTTTTCAAATTGAATTGAAAAATAAAAAAATTGTAAAATCTAAAATTATGTAGTGAAAAAATTTGTTTAAAATTTCAGAATAAAAATTTTAGTAGGTTTGACATCATATAATATGAAATTTGTTTATGATTATAAAGTAAATAAGATGTAATATTTTTTTAGCTACAATTAGGTAATTAAATATATGTATATCCATCTTGGCTCTTGGTAGATCCAGAGTCAAGATTGATCTAGGCCATCTTAATTTCTCCTTTTAAATAGACTATATTCCACATGAATATTGTTAGTTCTAGTCTTTGCAGCCTATCACCAGGGATCAAAATGGGCTCTTACTATGTCTGGTTTTGTTAGATGTTTTTCACATGATCTTCAGTGCAAAACATGTCATAAATGTGTCCATCAGAAGGAGCTCGGAAAAATCTTTCCAATGGTATATCACACTCCCATAACCGATTTTTGAATCATAAGATATGATCAAAATGAATGATTGATTCTTGGTTATGCATGTTTTGAGGTCAGTTGCTGCACACAGGGACAAGTTTACTACGAAAACAGTTTGGACAGGAATCATCACATACCAAATAACAAAAACCTCCTTCATTTTATGCACAAATGTTACTATGTGGGAGATATGTAGTGATATTTGAAGCGTGCATTAAAACAAAACAAATTTTGCAGTTATTTTACCGTTTTAGTCATTTTAGTGCGGTGCCATGTTACAATCTATGGAAAGTAATTTTGAGAAACCCAAAGAGATTTTTGTTAACCACGAGCCATATAACAAAAACCTCTCTCAATTTATTCACAGGTGTCGTGAATTGGAATATTTGACTAGATCTTTACAACTCATTTTTACAGATTTAAATGTTTAATGATTTCCTTTTTTAGAGATGATTTTGTGGCACAGATTCTGAGAAACTGGAAACGAATTTCCAAAATTTGAGAGAGGTTTTTCTCCAACATGACCTTATCTACAGAAACATCTTTCAGTTTTGTAACTGGTGCTATGGTTCAGGAGATACGAGTTTATATTTGACACCTAATTTCAGAAATTCGGTCCATTAATGATTTTTTGTTTTAGAGATGATTTTGTGGCACATATTCCGAGCAACTGGAAACTAATTTCCAAACTTTAAGAGATTTTTTCTCCAAAATGAACTTATCTACAAAAACCTCTTTCAGTTTTGTAACATGTGCTATGGTTCAGGAGATACGAGTTCATCTTTGACACCTAATTTCAGAAATTCGGTCCAAATTTAATGTAACTAATTCTATTTTGAAGAAGATGGTTGACCTCAATTCCTTTAATACAGGGATGAGCAAATTGTATATATTTGATGAATTTCATAGTGTAAGGGTGGAATTTTTGTAGCAGAGGGAGGCTGCTATTGGATTGTGTAAAGTTTTCCTTGAATATTATTTTAATAAAGCTTTTTCTGCTCTTTAAATTTGGGATTCATCACGATGTTTAATGTGCAGCATGTTTTTCTTGTAAATTCATTTCCATGCTTTGTTTTTTCTGCTAATTTGTTTACAACATTCTCTAAGGGAAGTGTTAGGAATCCATCCACGCACGATGCTCCTTTCACAATGATTATGTTGTTTGATGTAGTGGTTATATTTTCAGAATCCATCCTCTATTAGATGCTCTGTTGAGTAACCTGGTGCTTCTCTTTCTTCTAAAGTTGTCACTGTAGATCCATCCCCTGATTGATGCCTACAGGGGCAGCAGTTTTTCCCTATTTTCTTCTCTCATTACATCTTTAATTTGGTCGTACATTATACTTACTTTGCCCCAAGTTTTCCGTCATAAACTAACCCCAAATTCATAGCCCAATAATCCCTTCTCTTGTTGTTTTCAACCCACAATTTTCAACCAAATCCTTATTCTTCATAGCTAGCCTAAGATTCAGTTATTGCAGCTACGTTTAGTTGGCCAAGAGAGAGCCCTCTCTGGTCTGGGAGGGCTAGATGCCAGATCAAAAGCTTGGTTTGTGGTTACCTCAGAGTTGCCTCTTCTCAGCCTTGAGGTTCATTCTGAGTGCTAACAAATACCATGGGTTGTTTTTATAGTTTATTATTATTTTATTTTTTATTGTATTTTGACCTAGTTAAAATGTTCATTACATTATGTCAATCTTTTTATTTAATTTATTTTATTTTTATTTTTGTGTAATTTAACATAGTCAAAATGTTAAACATGACATTACAACATTTCTATTATACACCTAAAATCAATCTAACTTATTAAAATGAGGAAAAAAAACTAACATTATAATATATATATATATATATATATATATATATATATATATATATATATATATGTATACTTGTGAATCTAATGGCCTAAAAAATTTCAATCGTCACATTTGATCCAATGGCTCAGACATGGACACATTGGTAGCTAGGGAAGTTGTTTTCAAATAAGAATGCCTTCTAACATTATTATTAATTAATTAATTTGTAATTTAACCATTAGAAAAGAATACCATGACAAAAACCATAGATTATAAAAACTTATATCTCAATTTTATTTTAATGAAAAATTATGATTTTTTTATTTATTTTAATTTTTTTTATGTAACATAATATAAAATAACTTACCTATACTTATAAGTTAAACATTTAAAAAATATATGCATATTTAACTCTTATACTACAAGTCTAACATCTAACTCCTACCCATCTATCCACTAAGCTCAACATTAATACAACTTAATGTCTATCCATCCTATTCTGTGCATGAGTTTACATCCTCGTTAATGTTTTATACAGTTCATCTTCACAGGAAAAGCTTCAACATTAATTCAACTTAATGTCTATCCATCCTATTCCGTGCATAATTTTATATCCTCGTTAATGTTTTATAAAAACAATTTGTTCTATAAACCATTTTTAATGTGATAAACGTTAAAAATATTTTCTTCTTTCTTTTTCCTGGCTGTATTTGATAATATTTATATTCAAACAAAAGCATTTCTAATTTATTGCATATTGCGTTTGTGTGCCAAATATTTATATTCAAACAAAAGCATTTCTAATTTATTGCATATTGCGTCTTGTGTGCCCAATTGTGTTTGATTTGATCAGTTTTTTGGTTAGACTTTTGGTTATCGTAATCGTATTTCTTAGTGTCTAAGTCTTATTCTCCCATATTCTTATTTTAATTAGAGTTAAGTCTCGCCTACTCTTGCATTTCAACTCTCAAGCACTGAAATCGGTAGAATTCTGGAAGTGTTACAAGTTATCTGTAAACTGGTCAAAAACAAATTTTAAAAAGTCAACAAATTTTTTTGTTAAATTCTTTTTTTTAAATGATTAAAATTAAAATTTAACGAAGGTTTCAGATTTCAAATTCCTACCGGCTGGCCTACGTACTTTACCAGCTCCCCAACTTACCTTTCAGTTGTCGCTCTAAAATTGTTTAGGACTTTTTAAATTGTTAAAAGCTGAGAAGTTTCCTTTGCTCGCTTGTATCATTTTGAACACAGCACCCGTGATTTTAAAGCGAGAAAAAAGTAATGTACAAGTCAACCATTCATTAATCACTCTCCACTACTCTCAAATATTGTACACGTCAAAGAAGTGCAAGTTATTTTAATTCGGCTGCCTCACTGCAAAATTGCCAGTGAATCTAAGTGATTTCTTGCCTTTTTTATGACTGAAATATAGCTGGACTTCCTGGGCAACCAATATTTTAGCTGCTATTTGTCCATTAATGCTCTTAAGAGTACTAAGGGCATCCCATGGGCATGGCATGGGGGCATGGCATCGATACCCAAACTTGTACACCGAAGGCTTGCCATCACCGCATGACTCTGTCAAAGTTGAAAAACCTGACATCTTTTCATATCTGGGATTGCGCTTGGGGATCACCGCCATTAATCATCGCTGGATACCTCGAGCGCGCCCAGCTGAAATTTGAATTTTTATTTGAAATTCAAATTTTTAACCCCGCCCAAAAGCTAAAATAAGGCGAGCCATTACATTTCGGCAGCTGACAAGATGTCCCAGGTAGGCCACCGGTTATTCGTTTTGCCATTTACCCTTTTTTATTTCTAAGTGGTTTTCTGACGTGAATTCTGCGCGCAATGGTGCAGAAAATCGTGTTGAAAGTGCAGTTAAATTGCAAAAAATGCAAGCAGAGAGCCATGGAGACGGTTGCAGGGGTGGAAGGTATAATTCTCTGTTTATTTATTTATTATGAAGTGGAGCTAACCAATCGCACTTTCAATTATGCAATACTTTGTACAAAATTTGAGTAAGTTTGTGGATCCAAATGCAGGCGTTGTCTCGGTAACAGCTGACTTGAAAGATCAGAAGATCACTGTAATTGGGGACGCTGATCCGGTGTGCCTCACGGCTAGTCTCAGAGAATTTGGATTCGCTGAATTGGTGAGCGTCGGCCCTTCTATAGAACCGGAGAAGAAGCCTGCTACCGCCAAAGAGGAGGGGGAGAAAAAGGCTGGTGGTAAGCGGGAGCCACCGAAAGAGATTCATGCTTGTGTCATCATTCCAACAAGCTGTAATTACTGTAGCAGCTACACTTATTACTTGAGCGACGACAACCCCAATGCCTGCTGCATCGTTTGAAGTTCTTTCTTGATCTTTCTTTCTATTTGAGGTCAATAATAATTCTCTTCTCTCTCTAATCTGATCTGCATCTGGACACCACTTTGCACTATGTTGCGTTGAATGGGTAGTGGTCATTAACGTTTTCACGCATTCCACAAGCACCTGGAAAGAGGGGGTGTAATTCTGAAAGTAGGATTTATGATTTAATTTCAGAGAAAAATATAGGATATGCTATTTTAAATCCAGAGAAAAATGGAGAAGATGATTTCAGGGCTATCTGTACGCATTTTTAAGGGAGTGGACAAATGGACAAATCTCCACTATCGTATGTCCATGATTAAATAAAATCTTTTTTTGGGGTGAAATTCAAATATTTGTAATCTTTTTTTTCCCAATTTCTAGTGTTTATATGGTTGTGATGAGTTGTTGAGCAGATTCAAGAAAATGACGGGTGTTTAAAATGTTTTAGATTTGAATTTGGTTATGACTTTCTAAATTTTTTAATGATAATGATTGAAATTTGGTTTACATATCTATATATATACAACTAAATTTTAAAAGAGAAAAATAAAATCCCATCACATAAAATCATTAATTAAGAACTAAAAAATAAACTAACAGGACACATGTAAAAAAATTCAAGTGATAGTATATGTAAAGTATGCTATTAAATATGGTAAGTTTACTGGAATTTTCTGTTCCGCAGGGCGTGCTTTTCCTCGAATTTCCTGTTCAACATTACGTTTGTTTTGGGTTTTAACAAAAATTTTAAGGTCCCTTATTATGGAAACCTAATCCTGTTCCATCGTGCCGCTTTATATGGTTTTACCCTCGTTAATTATTATGCAAATGTAGAAAATCTAGTAACTCCTCATTAAAAAGTTAAATTTCAGATTTTATATTTTGATGTTATATATATATATATATATATATATATATATATATATATAATCAAATTTTAAGGTGAAGGTGAAATCAGATATTAAATTGATGTATAAAACTTTTTTGTTTGTGGGGATTAGGGACTTATTTTTTGGTAGGGATTTGACTTCTAAGTCTACGAAGGCATCCATGCTCTACTCCTTTACAAAAAGACACATGCTCTTAACCATTAGGTCCACTCAGCAAAGTTTAGCTTTGAATATTTTTTAAATAATTCACTTTACTATTATTGAGCAAGTTAGGATAGTTGAGAGACATATAAGAGAAAGAAGACATAATTATCATCTGACATTTGTATTTTAATTTGTTTATGTCAAACTATTATATGTTGTTGTAAAAATTTAATTTATTTTAAAAAAGGCAAAATTACAATTTTATCTAGAAAATAATAAAAAATTGATAAAAAAATTTCAAATTTTTGTTTATAACTATTAAATTTCACAATTTTGAGTGCCCCTAAAATTTCTGATGAAACTAAATCCATTTATGAAACTGAAAAAATAAATGCACTCCCATTTTCATTATTATTATTAGGTAGCATTTCCCAACCTATAATGGTGTCATTTTCTACATTGAGAGAGCTACGTCATAAAGTGAGTCATGGCTACTCCATTTATAATAATTGAATGATCTTTCACCTACTCTTCTATTATAATGTAGGTCCCTAATTGAGATCACTATTTTAAAATTTTCACTTTTTTGGCTTTTATGGGATTGGAATTGATAGTTTCAGGCTATCCAGACATGGTTCTCGGATTTTCAAAACAATTTATGATTGCTAACATATCTGCCTCTGCCTTCGCTGTACATATTACATGTTGTTGTTCTTTGCCTATCTTTGCATCTGCTGCCTTCTTTGTCTGTCTCTATCTTTGCTACCTCCATTGCCATCAATGACAATATTTCCAACAGTCTCCCCCTTTGGCATTGATGGCAATACACTTTCTCTGTGGCAATACACTTTCTCTATTTGCCTGCTCTTCCTCCTGTTGCTTTCTCTTCCTCCCCCTTTGACATCAATGGCATGGGGTTTGAATTCTTAGTGTAGCTTCTATTCTTTGATCCTGTGATTTTATCCTTTTTCAATATTTTATGCATTTTCTCTCTCTGGAATTTTCTGATTTTGTACGCTGCTGCTTCAACCTTTGGATTAGATTCACATCAGGTTCACTACTCTTCCATGTTCGGTTCACGTCGGGTTCACCACTCTTCCGCGGCACCACTGACCCTTTTTCCTTTTTATTGATTCTCTTAAGCTGAATGTATTCTTGCCATACTCCTTTTGATCCTGAGGACCTGTTTTCATGCTTCCCTTGTTGGTTGATCTCCCCCTGGGAATGATATTTTCGTTTCTATTCTCCCCCTGAAACTATGCTTTCTCTTCATATTAGAGAGTAGCATCTACAGATACTACCCCTAATCTATCTCTCAAATATTCAAATATTCTTTTGACTGCAAGAAGGTGGTTTTGTTTAGGTGTTGCTTGATATCTAGCCACTAGTCCTACTGCTAGCATGATGTTTGGTCTTGATGCTGTCAGATACAACAGACTTCCTATCATGGATCTGTAGTGTTTTTTATCTATATTTGCAAACCCATCATCAGCACATAGCTTGCATCCAGTGATCATGGGAGTTGACACAGGTTTGCAGTCCTCCATTTTGAATTTTTTCAACATTTCTTTTAAGTATTTTTCCTGTGAGATGAATGTACCTGTGTTCTTTTGCTAAATTTGAAGTCCTAAGGAGAAATTGAGCTCTCTAATCATAGACATATCAAACTTTGTTTTCATCTCATCAGCAAACCCTTTTTCTAGTTCTTCTCTGTTGCTTCCAAACATAATGTCATCAACATATACTACAACAATCAAGAGTTCATTTTCATGGAATTTTATGTATAGATTGCTATCTACTCCACCTCTCTTAAAGCCTTGTTTTTGCAAATATTTATCTAGTCTTGAGTACCAAGCACGAGGAGCCTGTTTCAATCCATAAAGAGCCTTCTTCAGTCTGCATACATAGTCTTCTTTGTCTGTTAATGAGAAGCCTTTTGGTTGTTCCATGTAGATTTCTTCTGCTAGATCTCCATTCAGAAATGCAGATTTCACATCCATTTGGTATACTTTGAAGTTTTGGTAGCAAGCAAAGACCGAAAACATTCTGATGACTTCCATTCTAGCTACAGGGGAAAATGTTTCATCGTAATCAAGTCCTTTGATTTGTGAATATCCTTTGCAGACCAGTCTGGCTTTATTCCTAATTACTTATCCTTTCTCATTCATTTTATTTTTGAATACCCATTTTGAGCCTATGACATTTTTCTCAGTGGGTCTAGGAACTAATTCCCAGGTATTGTTTTTCTCAATTTGGTCCAATTCTTCATTCATAGCATTTACCCAAGACTTGTCCTTGCTGGCTTCTTCAAATTTATTTGGCTCTATTTGTGACAACATGGCTATGTATACCTCTTCAGTTTGTTCTGTTAGTTGCCTTCTTATTTGGACCCCTACTCTCTTGTCTCCAATGATCTGATCTTTAGGATGGTTCTTCTGAGTATATCTTGAGGGAGCTTTAGAACTTAACTATGTATATTCTGTTGTCTTTCTTGTTTCCTCATCATCTTGGTTTTATTCTTCATGGTTGTCTGATGGACTGCAATAGTTTAGGGTTCACAGTCTCGGTGCATCTCTTTCCTTCAGCAGGGTCAAGGGGAATGATGATTCTGGTTCCATTATTTTCAAACTCCAATCTTCGCTTCTTCAGGTTTATGACACCCTCCATATCAATAGCCCAGTCCAATCCCAACAGCACAGGATAAGGATTGGTATCATCTACAATTTGAATAACTTCAAAGTTTTTCATCACCTTAACATCCTTAGTACTGACTACGACTTGCGAAAACCTTCCCAATGGAATGATTTTATTTTGATTTTCCATGTGAAATTTAATGGTAGACCATTCAAGCTTTGGCTCTCCCATGCATTGCCATGTTTTCTTAGGTAGGACACTTGCATCAGACCCAAGATCAAAAATAACTTGATCCATTTCATAAGCACTGATCTGCTCGCTCATATGCATCTCTCAACTTGTCCTCTTCTTATTCTTATAGATTTTGTTAACAACTCTTTGTTCTACCAATGGTTGTTCCTTCTTTGTGCAATTATCGATCAGAGCCTGAAGGTTCTCAAGCATATTTTTGTTGTGCAATAGCTTAATGAAATATTGTATAAATTGCTTGATTTTTGCATCTACTCTAGTCTCCTTCAATGATCTACCTGATGTTGATGCATTTCCCTCTGCAAATTGTTTCCACGCTTCAACAAAAGTTTCTTTTATGCGCTGAAAATCAATTCCATATTGATTCTCATGGGCCTTATGAATCCATAAGTTAGTAGCCGATTGCTTCCCCTTATCTTCATTAGTGGTTGCATCGCTCCTAGTGACCACATTTATGCTAGGATCTTATTCATGGGTTTCTGCTCTAACCATCTGAAGATTCTGCGTTGGAGTCTGCATCTTTTTCTCCTGCATTTTAGCAATAAAAACAAGGAAATCTTCGATCACACGGTCAAATTGTCTACAATACCTGCATGATTGTCATGCTGGATTTGGACAGTGGCGTGCATAGTGACCAACATCTCCGCAGTTGTAGCAAATAACTTACCCCTTTCCTCGACTAGTTGATCTTCCTCCTCTTCCTCTTCCTCTACCATGAAATCCACCACGCCCTGAGGGAGATGCTGGTGAGGTAGGTTTGACCCGCATTCTATATATTTTATCTTTATCCAACATCATATCATAAGTGTGACAATGTTTCTTATCATGTCCTAATGACGAACAAAATCTACAAAACAACTGCTTCAGCTCTAGTTGATACTTTCCAACTCTTGGAAAGAACTCTATTTCATGCAATCCCGCAACTTGACAGATTGTGCACCATATTGTACTCTTCAGTGCACTAGGTCCTCCAGCGTTCAGATAATTATTGAAGACAACACATTGATCCTTATGGTGCCGAGCAACTTTACATTTTATGCACCAAACCTCTGTGCATACCTCCTTGCCCTTGTCTTTGCGCAAACTCCGAATCTCCAAATGCATGGCTTCCAACTGATTCTGAATTTGTTGAGTTCCAAGTGCAACAAGTGTTAGGGTAGCTTCTAGTTTCATCGCAACCTCCATAGCCTCAACCTATGTGGAAAGCTTTTTTTGACCCAAGGGTTGGCGCAGATGTGGGAGCATCATAGCAATAAATCACTCCTTTTGTTGGGTATCATCGATGATAAATATACCATATCTGATAGTGCACTTCAGCCTTTGATCTGCTTCCAACACATATTCATTTACCTCCTGATGAACCTCCTTCATTTCACTAACCAACCGCGCATATGATTTAGGCTTCTTGAATTGTTCTTTTAGGGCATCCTTTATTTGATCCAGACTGGCATTAGGTTTTGATTGAACATATATGATATACCAATCTAATGAGCGATCTTGGAAAGTGTTACACAACATTTTATCACCATCCCTACAATCCCTCGCCCCACAAAAGAAGCTCTGAAGATCTAGGGGAAAATTTGTTTGGGTCTGAGGTAGTCAAACTCTGCAATGCTCAAGATCTCATAATTTGCAACGGTCTAAAGAAGTGGTCCAATTCTAGCCAGATGACCTGTATCCATGGGTTTGGTAGCAACGTGGTAGACTACGTTATTTCCGATATCCCATTATACAACGAAATAATAAATTTTGGCATCTTAAATGACCACAAGCTTGACTCAGATAATAGACCTTTAATTATATCTCTCAATTTTGTCATGTATAGAGATCCCATAGAAGATCATCCTTATAGCCCAAAGAACTTAATCTTTGATAGAAATAAAAATGATATTTTTCTAAATGAATTAAAATTAATTTTCTTCCTTTATCTAGTATAGACAACATAAAATACCTCTATCATAATTTTACTACAACCCTCTCATTTTGTATTAACAAGTTCTCAATTGAAGTTTCAAGTAATAAAATAAATAACACAACCAACCCTTGGTATGATAAAGATTGTAAAAGTGCGAGGAGAGAAATTAAGGAAGATGTTGATGAGTCCCTTAAAATTGGCAAGGTAAAAATATACAAAGCCCTAGCTAAAAGGAAAAAAATGCAGTATATTCATAAAAGACAAGAAAATCTCTTACGCCTCTCTAAGGTAGATCCTAAGAAATTCTAGAGGCAGATTCTAACTAGAAAAACTAAAGATAATAATAGAATTTCTTTACACGACTCTTCTAGTGTTCCCTTGGACTCTTTTGTCTTCTTCTTTCAGCTCCTCCACATAAGGTGTCGATTGAACCTCTTCTGCATCATGTGGAAAAAAATCACAAATATGTCCATCTTCCATCTTAGAAGGATTTTCTACATCAACAAATTGCATCAAATTTGTAGGAAAAAAGAAGAAGTTTGTAGTGAAGATGGTGGTGAAACACCATTCTTTTTACCCTCTTCCCTTGTGAGACTTGTAGGCTTTTCTCCTTGAGATATGCTCTTCGAAGCCTTAATACTTTCTGAAGGTGAAACTTGAGGTGGGGCTTATGGAAATCCTAACTTCCTTTTCCTTATTCCTACTTCGGAAGCTACACCAACAAGTTTTCCTTCTCATCTCTAGAGCTTCAACCTGGTAAGCATTTTCACCTTACAATAAACAACGCTCTTTGCACAAAGAAAAAAAAGCAACAATGAACCTGATGCTCTGATACCATCTTGATCTGAATGTGGGGAAACTTGTTAATGTTATGCAAGCTCCCTCATTAGTATTAAAAATGTGTTTCTTATGTGCATAGGAATTTTACTGAGCTTTCAGAGTATTACAAGGATTTTTTTTTGGTGTATTTCAATACGTAATTCCATGATTTGGTTATATACTTGAAATCACTATGAACTCAGTGGAGCATAATAACCTTGTGCCACTTTAGACTTCATAAAAATAAGGCCTCTATCGTGCTCAACACAACAGAATCCGAGAGTCTTGACAAACAAAACCCTGTATCCATTAGAGTAAGCAACTTCTTGCCACAAAATTAGACCAAAATTTTGTCTTAACCACGTACAACCAGTAAACTTCATCAAATTCCATAGCAATATCACACTATGCCACTCCTATGCTATCCTCAAAGTTAAAAGTCCATACTTCTCTATCCAGGAAAACCATAAATAACGGGAAACTCAAGAAAAAAAAACTAGAGCGAAATAATTTAAGTTAGGTATGGATCGCCCACAAGACCTCCACAAATAATGCCCATGCACAAAGGCTAGCACTATCCATTGTTACCTTGTCATGACCATTGCACAACCTCTCTAGTTTGAAAGTGACCTCATAATTATTATTTAAGAAAAACAATATAAATTAATAGAATTTATTAAACCAAGTTTAGTTTGAAATATGACTTCTAGAATTTTAATTTAATTATCAATAATTGTTACTTGGATGGTAGGGATTTAAATTCAATGGAATATTCTAGAATATTCTTAGTAATATTCACATATCAAGGGTTCAGATTTAAATCCAAAGTATTTTTATGGGAAGGAAGTGAGTTAAAGGATGGTTAAAATGGAAAAATAAATATAATTTTGTTGCTAATCTCTTTATGGAAGACTTTGAGTCCAAGGCTTTTTCCTCTGCTCTACACCAACCAAAGCTTTGGAAAAGGTTTGTAGATGATACTTGTGTCGTCTGGCCTCATGGTAAGGAAGAGCTTGATCGATTCTTCGTTCATCTTAACAGTCAATCTTCCTCCATAAAATTTACCATGGATTATGAGGTGGATGGGAGCCTTCCTTTCCTTGATGTTCTTATCTATAGGAAAGATGATGGTTCTTTCTCTCATCAGGTTTTTCGTAAAAAAACCCATACTGAACAATATCTTCGGGCTTATTCGCATCATTTCCCTGCTCAAAAGTTAGGCGTCCTCAACACCTTAGCCACTAGGGCGTTGAGAATCTTGGATGAGTCTCACTTTGAGGGAGAAAAGACCCATCTCCTTGATGTTTTTTTTTCTAATGGTTATAGTAAGTCTCAAGGACTTAAAGCCTTTCTTAAAGCTGAAAGAGGTTCCTTGGTTAATAATAAAAATCCTAATCAATGGTCCTACAATGTAAGGCTTCCTTTCATTCAGGGTACCACTGATAGGATTGCTAGAATTCTTAGGAAGCATAGGGTTTCCTCTTCCTTCAAACCCCTTAACACGATTCACAACTCTCTTAACTCAGTTAAAGATCCTGTGAACCCTAGGGATGGAAAAGGGTTCTATCTTATTCCTTGTTCATGTGGGACGCTTTACATTGGTGAAACGGGTAGGTCCATTAGCCAAAGGATATGTGAACATGCAGTTGACCTTAGACATGGCAGGTCCCGCACCTCTGCCCTAGCTGATCATGTGAAAAAAACTAACCATCATATTTGCATCGAAGAGGCTAAGGTCTTAGCCAGGATTGATCATTTTCATCATCGTAAGTTAAGAGAGGCCCTTGAAATTGAAAAAAGGCCCATAAATCTCAATAGAGATATTGGTTGGAATATCAGCAGGTGTTGGATCCCTGCCTTATATTCTTAAACGTTCATTTTTTTTTTTTTAAGAATTTTAATATAATAATATATAATTATAATTAAATAATATTTGTATTTTGAAAAATCAATTAACAATATTAACAAAAATAAAATTTGTTATTTATAATAATAATTTTTAATTAAACTATTAATAGCTGTTTCTTTTTGTAATTCAATTTGTAAATTAATGGAACTATTTTTATTTTTATTTTTATTATTATTTTTATAATTTTATTTATTATTATTATGATTAATGTTTAATTATTTATTTATTGATTGATTGTATTTTATTTTATTTTATTTTTATTTATTTATTTTATTATATATATATATATATATATATATATATATATATATATATATATTTATTTATTTATTTATTTATTTATTTTAATTTGTTTATTTTTTATTTTTTTTTATTTTCTTTTTTTTTTCTAAATATTTACGTAAATTAATATATAATTATAATAAAATAATATTTGTATAATCATTTAATAAAAAATTAAATAATTAAACTATAAAATTGATATATAAAATTTTTTATTTTTATTTTTTATTAAACTTTTGATTTGAATATTCAAACTAGCCGTTTTTTATTTTTTAATTAATAGAACTAATCGTTTTTTATTTTATAGTCAAACTAGCCGTTTTTAACAGTTTTCTTTGCCTCTCCTACATCTATTTAAACTTAACGACTGATCTGATCTCTCACTTAGTCCTGATGATGAACCACACTGGTTGGTTCGAAACGCGTCGACTTTGTTCATGTTAATGTGATTTTTACCGAAAGATTTCTTCTTAATTTATTGATGGATCACAGAAGCCAAAAATCTAGTAATATAATTTTCTTTTTAATTTTTTAAGGATGATAAGGATTTAACCTCCACAAAATATTTTAAAATGTTATTAGTAGTATTCAAAAATCAAAGGTTTATATCTATTTTAAAAGTAGTTATGTCATTTCTAGTCTTTTAATTTAATTGATTAATTAAAAAAAAATTAGATAAACAAGTGTAATATCAAATGAGTTATGGTTTTTTGGGCATGTGGTAATGATAAGTCACATTATTGGGTCATACTAATATAACAAAACCTATTTATAAATTAATAATCTCCATGGTAAGGTGGGGTGGATCTTCATGGTTAAGAAACATATTATATATGTGTGTGTGTATAAATCATATAACAATTATTTTTATAATTATTAATAATTATAATTTAAAATAATGTTATAATTTAAATATTTTTTTATTAATTTTTAAAATTTTCACAATGTGAAATATATTATGAAGTAATTATTTTGATACTTATGTGATGGAATAATGATTCATTTTACATTATTAAGTTGTTATTTTTAGTGAGAGATTTATGGAGAGATTAGTGGAATGATTGAGAAGAGATTTGTGTAATGATTGTTGAGATGATATATAGTAAATGAATAAGAGATTATAGAAGATGGCACACCTCTCCTCATGTGTAAATATATGCTATTGTGTTGTCGTTGTATCAACACCCTCCAAAATTTCATGACATTCGAATTTTCGAGCCTATTGAATTGTCCTATCAAGTGTCGCCTTGGTCGTCAAGTGTCATTTCATGTTATTCTATATGTTTCAGGTGTTCTTGATCGTTCTCAAGTGTCGTCGCATTGAGTAGAGAATCTTTAGTGCATTTCTTGGTCGTAACACCTTTATAGTCATAAAACAACACTTGTGTTCACAGTTGCACATAATTCACTCATTGTACTAGGGAATGCATGCAAAGTGAAGTTTTTATGTATAATTATCATTCTTCAAGATTGTCTAATTTTTCTCAATGAGTTGGTATGTGTCACACATCATTTTATGTGTGAAACTCATGTGTTCACCCCTTGCCCTATCTCCCATACATAGACATTTTTGTTTCAACGCTGACCATTGAGGTGAAGAGTGCATGAGTGCACTTTGAAGCCTTGATCGAGAATAATTCATTATTTGGAAGTGTTCCATGTTCCCTCCAAGAGCGAAAATCACACTCCTCGAGCCTTTTCCCCTTCCTTGTTTTGAACTATGCCCTTGAAGAGGCCAAGTCCTCCTTTGAGTACACTCCTTCAACCCGAAGGAATGCACCATCCTTGAGCGCATGAGTGCACCACAATGGCCTTGAGCTTCACCCTTTAGCATTCCACAATGTGCCATGTGCCTTCCTGGACACTTTTAGCACATGAACACACTTTGAAGGCATGAAGCATCGGCCTTCAACCTTCAGACTTACGCCATGTGCCCTCCTAGGCCTCTTGAGTGCATGAGTGGACCCCAAAGCCCTGAAGCCTTCCTCTTCAACCTTTAGCAGTGCGTCGTGTGCCCTCTTTCTCTCCCTTGAGCACATGTCGAAGCCCTGAAGCCTTCTCTCTCAGCCCTTTAACTCTTCAAAGTGCGCCAATGTGCCCAAAATCTCTCATGTTCACTTTTAAATGCACTAAAAATGAATAAAGCGGATCTCCCTGCCAGAGACCTCTTGAAATATTAAAAGGATGAGATGGAATTCCATTTAGCAAAATTGAAAAGTTTGGAGATGATATAAATGAATATAACCATTGTACCCATCTATCATCGAACCCAAATGCTTTCAGAAAAGCTATCAGATAAGGCCAACTGATGCGATCATATGCTTTGGAGAGATCTAGTTTTATAAGCATACCTTTCATCTTCAGTGATTTTTGTGAATGAATTGCCTCCTGTGCCGTAACAATTCCATCCAATATTTTCCTTTCTTTGACAAAGTGTGTTTGCTCCGGGGAAATCAAACTAGGCAAAAGAGGTTTAAGCCTGTTCACCATTATAGTTGAAAGAATTTTATAGATGACATTACATAGATCTATGGGTCTTAACCCAACAGGGGTGTCCGAATTTTCCTATTTAGGAATAAGAGTTATGAATGTGGCATTCAGAGTTGGATAAACATTTCAATTCCTCCTTGATTCCACAACTATCTCCCATATATCTTGACCCATGAATTTCCAATATGACTTAAAAAATTCAGCTGTAAAACCATCCAGTCCAGGGGCCTTATTCTGTGGCATATTCATGACTACTTCCTCTACTTCTTCCATGTTGATCTCTCTTAGTAATGCTAAGTTCTTCTATCTTGTTACCATTGATGGAATGTTTCTCATTATTCTTTGAATAGCTTCCTGTCTATTCTGATCAGACTCTCTGAGCAAATTTTTGAAATGTTCCACCAGTAGTTTTTCCATATCCTCATGTTGAAGTAATCGATTACCATGTTCATCTTTTAATGAAAATATTCTATTATTCTGTCTTCATTGTATCATGGTTTTATGAAAAAAGTTAGTGTTTCTCTCCCCTTATTTTAACCATTGAACTCTGGACTTTTGCTTCCACAGTATCCCCTCTTGATTTCTACGTTCTTCTAGGAGACTGAGAGTACTTCCTTCTTCTACTACCAGGGCCTCTATTCTTCCATTTAGAATCATATTTTGCTGAATATTTTTCATTTTTTCTTTCAGTCTCACTTGATCCTATTGGATGTTGCCAAATTATGTTCTATTCCATCTTTTAATTTCTGTTTTCAATTGTTTTAATCTAAGCTGAAAGGCATGCATTTTATTCCTTCCTGTTATTTGATTAATTTCCCACCAGTGTTTAGCTTTATCTAGGAATCTTGGATCTCTCAACCAGAATAATTCAAATCTAAACGGTCTATTCTTCGGTCCTTCTTTTATATCAATATCTATATGAATTGGCCAGTGGTCAGATCCGAGTGTTGGAAGAATCGTTGCCTCATAGTATACATCAAGACTTACTAAAGCTTTTGAAGCGGGGAAACGATGTAACCTTGCTGCAATTTGATGTCTTTCTCCTCTTCTATTATTCCAAGTATATGCACCATTCACTGTGGGAATGTCAACCAGGTGAAGATCTCTCAACAAGTCCCTGAAAAGTTCCATTTCTGGGTCTTCTCTCCTTATTCCACCTTTTTTTTCTATTAGATTTAATAACATATTGAAATCCCCACCAAGGAGCCAATATTTTTCCTGGTGAATTTTATTTAACCTTCTTATATCTTGTAAAAACGCCACTCTCATTAGGGGAATTTTGAGGTCTAAAATGGGCCTCCTAAGGAAATAATAAAATAATAACTAAACCAATAAAATAATATTTATGAATTTTCAATTCATTTTTTGCACCACAATCCATGTAACCATAGTTACATTCAATTCAAAAGTTGTACCAAAATAAAATTAATAAAAAAATTGTGTTGATGTGACTATAAATAAGAATGAGTTTTTCAAGAAAAAATCATTATCATTGAACAACTAATGCATTTGTCCTTCGTACTTAAATAACTTAAAATAAAATATAAATATAAATTTATAAATTCTTAATTATAGTATATGCTATTAATTAAAATTTATATTAATTAAATTGTATAATAACATGTAATTAATATACTATATAAAAATAATATAATATAATAAATGTAAGGGGATATGCATTGTTTCTTTCAAGAAATATGAAATGAAAATAATATATTTTTATTCAAAAAGTGTGAAATGACATTCATTATGAGTACTTTACTTTGACTTTAAAAGTACTTAGAGCACTACCATGGTTAACCATGAGTTTTTATTCACCATTGAGAATGTGACAAGTCAGTGCATTTAACTCAAGTAATTCCACCTCAACCATTAAGGATGATGTCATTCCCTAAAATGTGATTGGTTCTCATAAAGTGAATTTTGATTGTACATTTTCCTTAAGAGGCCAATTTTAGACCTCAAAATTCCCCTAATGTTCTCCTAGAATGGGAGGGCCATAAACTGTTGATATTTGTATCTTTTTGTTTGATCCAATTTGCCTAAAAGTACCTGATAAAATTCTCGAGAGTCCTATCCATCCTTCCACTACAATTTCTATGGGATTCCATAATATGGCTATGCCTCCTGCTGTTCCTCTTGAATCTAATACCATTACCTCAAAATGAATTTTGAACGAGTGAATAATTGTGGATAGTTTTAGTCCTGATACTTTAGTTTCTTGGATCATCATTACTTGTGGTTTCTCAGTTTTTAATTTTTCCTTTAGATATCTTTGTTTGCCTTTACTATTTAGGCCTCTTATATTCCAAGAGATTACTTTCATTGGTTAACTTTTAGGAATTTTTTGAAATACCGTTGCTAACGGCATTATCTTACCTATATTTATCAGCATCTCACCAACCAATTGTATGGATTCTTGTAGTGTCCTCCTGCCCCTCTTTTTTGTTCCTTTTGTCTGAGGATTAGGTCCCTTAGCTACAGTTTTTCCTGGATTCATTTCTTCCTTTTTTGCTTGGGATGTCAAATAGTTTTCAAATGTTTCTTTATACAGGTTTTTCTGTTCTGTAGGAATAAACCTATCATCAAGATTCTTCGATTCATTCAATAAAAATTTCAATACTCTTTCCTCTACACTCAAATCTTTTTTCTTTTGTTCTATGTCCATTGGTATCTATTACATCTGGGTATTATCCTCGGTTTCAATATGATCTTGTGATGCTTTGCGCTTTGATGTCGGAGTTTTTGAATTACCTAACCCATGGCCCGATCTCGAGCCATCTTCCTCTGCATGCGACGTTTCCCCTTCCTCTTGCGGAACTTCATAACGGTTCGTTGATATTTTCTGAGTAGGTTGATTCATCATGCTTGTGGAAGCCTTATTGTTTCGTCGTTTTGTTGAGACTGTAATAAATCCATCCTCTCTGTCTCGACCCTGGTCAGGAACATTTGGTTGACGACTGGACTGTTGCTCCACAATATTTAGAGGGCATGATTTATAAAGATTCCCATACTCATGGCATCTTCGACAATGAAAGGGAATATGTTCATAATCAAGGAGTTGCAGCCAGATTTTACCATCATATTCTAGTTCTATATTTTTAGGCAATGGCTCAGAAATGTTCATATATACACAAATTCTAGCAAAAGAAGTATAATGACCTCGGCGAGTGGTGATTCTGCTATTTTAACAAAATTGCCTAAAGAGTTACCTATGCCTTCCAAAATATCAGGGTCCCAAAAATCCATTGGGAGTCCAAATAGTCGTACCCACGCAGGTGCTGCAAGAAATTGTTCTTGGTCTGGATTGTAGCATTCTTCCCATTGTCTGAGAAAAATCCCTGCATTATTATAAAAATATGGACCTCCTTCAAAAATTCTTTCCTTATCTAACAGGTTAGTAAAAATTACTGTAAAAAACCTCTAGCCCCAAATTTGAGATCAATATGACCTCTAGGTTGCCATTTTATTTGTATCCATTTCAATAGATCTTTTTCTGTAGGCCAAATACCAATAAACTTACATATTAGAGCATGATCCTTCATATATCTCCTGTATTCATCCAGTTTGTTTGCTGGAATAATGAATCTGGGTTTCTTCACTACTTGTGGCAGACATTGTCCTTTCGTCTTCACTTGCCAATCTACTCCCATCACAGGAGTTGTCTTCTGATGAGAGCCTCCAACTTGATGCCTGCTCAATTGTTCTCGACTGGTTATATTACGGTAGGAGGGGGAGAGGTCCCCTCCCGAAGCTACCGCTATTGACGCCCCAGGGTCTCTGGACAGACCGACCTCACAGGACTGAGCATGAATTTCCAAACCCTAACTATCTTCCATTTTCTTGGAGCTCATTTCCTCTCTATGTATTCACCATTAGATTTTGAACAAATTAAAAAAAAAGTAAAAATAAATAAATTACATTAAAAACAACTCAATCTTATATTGTATATTTAACACCATTTTTTTAAATATTTTTTAATATAATTAAATAAATAAATAGATTATTAGAAATTATTTTTCACATAATTTTAAGTTAAAAATAGCTCACACATGAAATAAGTAGACAAATATGAATATAAATTGTAATCCAAATGTTTAGGTTATAAGTTTCAAGTTTATAAAATAAAACAATATAAATTTTTATATCATATTAAAAATAAAAATAAAAAATTAAATTTAGTTAAAAATAAATAAAAATATTTTTTTATTTTAATTTTTAAATGTGTTAGAAAAAATCATTATAACTTTTAGAAATTGTAATTATTTTGTATATTATAATTAGAATTAAAAAAATCTACATTATAACAAAAAAAATTCTTTAAAATTGAATATAAATTTTCTATATCATATTAAAAAATAATAATTAAATTTAGTTGAAAATAAAGAAAAAAATATTTTTTATTTTAATTTTTAAATGTGTTAGAAAAATTCATTACAGCTTTTAGAAATTGTAATTATTTTGTATATTATAATTAGAATAAAAAAAATATACATTATAACAATACTTTTCCTTTTAAATTATAAAATTTCCAGAAATATTAATTTATAACTTGATGATTTCTTCTACTTCCGCGGGAAAACTAAATTTTACCGTCAAAAATCCTTCCCGGGCAGAACCATGGCAACAGAGGATGCTCCACGATGCTTATATTGACGGGTCAAAACCGTGGCGGCTGGAAGCCAGCAAACGGTCGGAGACGGCAATGTAGAATCTTGCCGGAAACGACACAAGTGTGACCACCGAGAAATTAATTTATAACTTGATGATTTCTTCTACTTCCGCGGGAAAACTAAATTTTACCGTCAAAAATCCTTCCCGGGCAGAACCATGGCAACAGAGGATGCTCCACGATGCTTATATTGACGGGTCAAAACCGTGGCGGCTGGAAGCCAGCAAACGGTCGGAGACGGCAATGTAGAATCTTGCCGGAAACGACACAAGTGTGACCACCGAGAAAGTGATTCAAATGTCGAGGCGGCCAAAAGGTAGCCTTGTCAGGCAACTCAGACCGTATTCCAGATGGCTCGCATGACGGCAGGCATGACCATGCTCCATGGCGATGGCATGGCATTGGTACGTCCTGTGCATTGATGGGCGGATAGCAGCTAAAATAAAGCTCGCCGGACTTCCTGTATTAAATATTCAAATATTTAAAGATTCTTATATTGTTTAATCATATAATTGATGAAATATTAAATCTTAACTTTTAGAATTTGTGTAACTTTCACTCTTCTAACCTCCACAAATCATTTGTGTAACTTTCACTCTTCTAACCTCCACAAATCATATTGTCTTGTGTTCTTACGAATTTCACTGTTATTATTCGTTTTCTATTCACTCTTGTATCGTTTGCAAATACTGTTCTTACTAATTTCACTATGATTATTAATTTTTATTTTTATTATTAGTTAGATGAACAATACTTACTCTAACATCTCATCCTCAATGAAGTTATTTTTCATTTATGATACCCCAAAATGTAGTAGCTTCTTTTTCACTAAGCCATTTCACCTTCATGGTTCTATTCGTACCTCTTGCCTTCCAGATCTTTCCTTCCCAAGGTCGAGCATTGCTTCCTTGTTGCTTTTTATATAATGATTGTAAAAATATTCATAAACCAACTGAACATACTTTAAAGTATATAATGTTAAAAATTTATATAAGTATTTATTAAAAAAAGAAGTTAAATAATAAAAAATTATAAAATTATTACAATTGATGAATTTTATTTCAATTCAAAATTTCTTTGAAATTTTTTTCATTATATACAATTTTTAATCTTTTTATTTTATTTGCATGTGATTCTATTTTATTTGCATTTGATTCTTATTTATACAATGTACCTAATATTCAAAATCCTTTTCATACCACCTCTTTTTTGACCATTTAATCTTTCATGTCATCCTTGACCTTCAATATAATGAATTCTATGACATATAGGAACTCTACATGGAATTCTTGGAACACTATCCCAATGTCTTGCTAATCCATGTCATAGATTTATTAAACCACATCGTGCTTACGGTTTCTTAAAACCTTGGAAGTCCCACATCATTCATCTAATTTGATATGTTGTACCCAAGTGAAATATAGAGAAACAACATCTAATTAACTTAATAATTTTGTTTATGTTATAGAAAAAACATATGAAGTTAGAATATTTTTTTTTTTTCAAGTTAAACATCTTAATAGAATAAGAACTAAACATCTTAAGGGAATCAATTGAATGAAATGAACAATAATATCAATCACATGAAGATGTAAGCCAATAATTGATTACTAAAAAGAACTAGTGTATTCATTAGTCACTTCAAAATGAAATTGGTGTATTGATTAGTCATGTCACTTGAGAATGTTGGTCTTCTTGGTAATGGAGGTCTTCTAAGTATGTCTGTAATATCTTGAACAAAGGTGTAGTCTTAGTCATCAAGATCTACCAATTTTAACATTGAAGCTCAAAATTCATCAAACAAAAAGGCAAGTCAAACTTGTTTGTTGAAATTCACTAAACAGTGGGTGCACATTAGTCACTAATTCAAATTTGGAAAAAAAATAACATGCTAACTTGGATGGATGATTAGAGTTCCTTATACATTGAATTTGAAGATAGTGTAAAAAGATGAAATGTAAGCTGGATTTCCTACTATCTAATTTTTGCTTATTGAATTTGAGTTTGTGAATTTTGAGTTTTCATAGAATTGGTACATTATTTTTTATACAAAATATAAATTGGGAATTTTTGGAGGGAATTTTATACTAATTGGCTATTTTTTGGACACTCTAGTGAAACAACATTCACCAAATTGATTAAAAATTCACCTATCTTTCTATATATATATTATTAGATTGATAATATCTCCCAATATTTTCTATTTTTAATAGTAAATTACATGTTTTTTTAATGAATATTCACCTTGTATATCCTACATGTATGATTTTTCAAACCAACACATATAATACTATAGAGAAGCATATAAATAATTGAATCCTTAAACAAGATCGTAAATATAATGCATATGCTTCTGTTGATGCCATCTTTGAATATATAAATAATAGATTGTTGCTAAAAAAAACATATGAAATTATAGAGAATTATTTTTCCAAAATTTATAATATTAATTATATACTTGCTTTTTTTTTCAACTTATGAAAGTCTTTATATTCTTGAAATTACAAGATCTTTCATGAGTGCAAATATATATATATATATATATATATATATATATATATATATATATATATATATATATATATATATTTATTTATTAAATTGTAGGTCTTAATATCATATAGTGCAACATATCTTTATTTCCCCAAATGGTTACTTATAGTGGAAATAAAGAAATGATGCATTTTAAGATTTTGATATATGTATTAAGAGAAAAATGTATTAAAAGTAGTAAAAACTTACACACACATATAATTTACACATTTGACTCTATATGTCTATGTAGTTTCATCGATAATGGATTTGTTCAAGCTATAGAAAAATAATGTCATGTGTGTGTGTGTGTGTGCGTGCTAAAATCACAAGTAAATGAGGAGATTGACAATAGTAGGATTTGTTGGGATCTAAATTAATTAGTAATCTTGTCGAGGACTTACCAGACCATGTGTGAACAAGTGTACATTTATACCAATCCATGTTACATGCAAACAAAAATGGAAATTGCTAAGGAAGGATGATAAATATTACCTCTTAAATGAAGAAGCAGATGGTTGAAGCAACCAACTTGAAGGAATACCCCAAATTCCTAGCTCCCAAATGCATCCAATCAACCAACAAGGCTATTAAAAGACTCCCTACAAGATCTTGTTAGCACAATAATAATTGATAACCAATAAACAACATATAACAATAAAAAACAAATCCAATCAACCAACAAGGCTATTAAAAGACTTCTTACAAGATTTTGTTAGCACAATAATAATTAATAACCAATAAACAACATATAACAATATAAAACAATCAATACTAAAGAAGGTAAGTCACTTTCATTATAATAGAGAAATAGTGCAATAACATAATGACATACCATCACATTAAATATCTCCTCTCCAACTTGTAATCTGGTCTCCACCTATAGTAAGAATAGTCTCAACACAATAATAGAGCTCTTGAGCTATATCTCTAGATCCTTTTCCACTTATATGAATAGTTTATATAAATCTTTTTCTCTCTCTGGGAAAATGTATGTGGACACCTAGAAACACGAAACTTCTATCCGACTGGAAGGGGAAGGAAAGCTACCATTTATTCACCGCACGAGATGCTAAAATTCATTTAGTTGGGTAATTGGAGGGTCCAGCTGTAAAGTTAATGATTGACTTTGACTGTGGTGTTTGAGATTTCTACAAAATGAAATCAATTATTGAAACGTTAATGAATGTTTGACTTGCAAATTACTTTCTGCTATCCTTAGTATCACGAGTCCTTCCTTTATGTTCAACGCAACTTCTCACCTTTCAACTTGCTCTATGTTCAACGAAACTTCTCACCTTTCAACAATTTCAATAGTCTAAACAATTTTAGAGCGAGAGTTGAAAAGTAAGAGTAGGCCATAGTAACACTTACAAAAGTCCGATTTTAGAGTCGGCGAGAGTTGAAAAGTAAGAGGAGGCGTGAGTGAGTCGGATAGACATCTCTTTCTGTTATTATTTGCTTCTTCTTATATTCATATTCTGTTTAAGCCCCCTGGAGATCTGTCTAAAAGAATTTGTCCACATGAGATTTAATATTCTGCTGGATTTTTTGATGGTCCCTGTCAATAAACCATTTGCGGATGCGGTGCATGGTTAATAATATCACCAACATGCCAATATAAGATATATTGGAATGGAGGTAATGGCACAAATATGAAAGCGGAATGTCTTGCTCTTTGGGGACTCTTATGGTTTGCGTACCAGTTATATATGGACAAGATCTGGGTTTGTGGGGATTTAAAAATCCTTATTGATCATTTGAATAACAAGGCCACTCTAAACTCTGGAATGCTATCCTATTAGATAGAAATCCATGCAGTGAAGAGATCTTTCTCTACCATTTCCTTTACTCATGTATACAGGGAAAAGAACAACTAAGCTGATAGACTGTCAAAGAAACGATTGGAATGAGTGTTAGGGGAAATGTATTATGAGTTAATCAATTCTAATGGAAGCGGAGCAAGTGGAAAAATCAATATCATCTGAAATAGGGAATACCTTTAATGCTAGCATGGTAATGATAGGAGAAACTTGGCTCTAACTTTTTTGAGCCATTTCCAAAGCAAGCAATGGAAATTGTTTTTGGGTTTTTTTTGTTTTAACTGTGTTTTTGAGCTATTGGTTGGGAGATGATCACGGACTTTGATCAGAAATGCAAAAAACACCATAGTGTCTATTGACAGGCTACTCATGGGCAGCTTTAAACCACAGGGACCTGTCAAGCGAGCCGGAGGAAACTATAAGAATGTTGGAGCAACACGCGAGCATATTTATCCTCTTTCTATATGCGTATTTTTTAGATGTATTTTTGAAGGTTTCTGTTTACCTGATGATCCTCTGTATTGCAGTTTGGATACAGGTTCACTGAAAATTGACTGTTTGTAATACAGAGGAATATTAAAAGTTTTGATAAAAGGCGACCAGATTTAGAGACTGAACGTATACAAAATTGCAGCTTTTGTTTATATTGTAATTGGAAAATATTGTAATGGACTGTTGAAATGAATGTTGAACTGTTTCTGAAAACATCGTTTTTTTCATACTGAAAAAAATATTCATAATCTGCCTGCCTGTTTTGCTTTTTATTTGTTTTTAATCCATAATCTACTCTACGCTAATTTTTAGCAATGATATTATGATTTTGCCGGCACAGGAATTGAGATGTCCCAAACTAGTTTCCTTAATCATGGGAATGAATCAGTGACTGAAAAAATTTCCGGAATATTTTTTCCCCTCTCTGAGGGTATTGGAATTTCGTGGCATGCCCATACTGTCATTGCCAAAATAATTGTGGCAATTGACACAGCTTGAATTTCTCTTTTTCAATTTCACTGAGATTGCAGATAAATCTGAAGAGATGGGTAATCTTTCGTATCTTCAATTTCTGCATCTTGCCTTTTTGTAAAAATATAAAATCATCAAATGGGATAACATAGAAATCTGAAGCATCTCAATCTTCAGGGTGGTAATTCATTGGCAATCCCTGAGGAGATAAGAATGCTTTCATACTGTGAAATTGTGCATAAGAACGAATAACAATTTTTGTATCTTGTAAAAGAATATAGTCATTCCCTTCTAGAATAAGACAACATAAATATCTGAAGCATCTCAATTTGAAGGGTTGTAATTCCTTGTTAATCCTTGATGAGTTTTGAAAGCTTCCATACAAAGTCGAGTAAATATAAAGTCTGAATTGTGTCGTTAAAAGTTTGAATGTTTATTTAAAATGTGTTTTAAATATTTTTTTGATAAGATTTGGTTTGCCTTTTTAATATGATTGGTTCCCACCATAATAATAATAATTTTTGGTAAATGATTTAATAAATAATATTTAAAAATAATAATAATATAATGTGTTTTAAATACTTTTTTTAGTATAATTTGTTTTTTGTTTTAATATGATTTGCTGTTTTTATTAATAAAATTATTTTATTAATATTTTAATTGATAAATGATTTATCATATTATTTAAAAACTATGTTTAAATGATATATTTTAATTAATAATTTGTCATTTATTTTCTTGTTTTTATGGTGTTTACTGGATTATCTTTCCCTCATCTAATATAATTTAGTTATTTATATTTATTATTAATATTTTTTAATCAAAATTTTTAATCAACATACTTTCACATTTTCAAAATGAGATTATTTTTTATATTTGTTATCCACTATTAGATTTTGATTGAATGGATGAACAACGTGCCTGGTATAATAGCAGGAGACGAACCCGAACCTTTGCTTGCTCTTTAGTGAGTGTTGGTTCCTCAGCTCAGATAGAGAGCTGACTGGGTGGGAGACTTACTCTCCTGCTCAGAGCTAGAGATGCTCCTACCTCCTTCCTTTCCTAAGCATGTGCCTTTCCTAAGAGAAAGAATAAGGCTAGCTTGGGTGGGTCAGGATGAATGCTCATCGGTTTAATACTTATTTTTCCTTGTTACTGATGGATCAAGGTATAAAACCTCCACGAATGTATACCACTTTTTCAGGGTCTTTAAGTATAGGTAGTTTTTTCTAACATTTGGGTTTTCATATTTCATGTTTTTCCATTCCATTTATACTTTACTTTTTTACTTTTCAAAATAGAAATTGTCAATTTAATATATGATAAGATTTAGGTAGTAAAAATATTAATAATTTAATTATGTATATTATCAAATATAATTTTTTAAAATCAAATCAAATTTAAATAATATGTGAGAGAATTTATAGGAAGGAAAATAAATATTATTTTCTTAACAAGCATAGAAGTGTAGAACCAATTTCATTTCAATCTAAAATTTCTAGAAGTATGTTATGTCTAATTTTTTTATCTTTTTATTTTGTTTTCTTGTGATTCTAGTATAAATAATGCATCTAACCAATCATTCTTTCAAGCCAATCTGAGACCTTCTCCTTGCCACTTCTTCATTGACCATTTGATCCTTCGTGTCATTCTTAATCTTCAATTTAATGAGTCTTATAACATATAGAATCTCTACCTTAATTTCTTCATATATTGTTCCAAAGTCTTAGTCATCAATGTCGTAGATTTATTAAACTACAACATTGTGTCTAACTACAACTCAACTACATTGTGTCTCACAACTTCCCACCATCTTGGACACCCCACATCGTTCATTTAATTTGATATGTTATGCCCAAGTGAAGCACAATGGGGACAAGAGAATTAAATATATGAGTTGAAATATTTTTTATGGTGGAAGAATATAAAGTTAAACTATTTTAAGAAGTCCATGAAATAAACATTCAAACCCAATTGATTGAAAGCAATGAACGACAATACCAATCACATTATTATATAACCCAAGAATCAATAGCAAAGAATCAAAACGGAAAACTTCAGTGTATTTATTAGTTGCTTCGGAATGTTGGTCTTCTAAGTCTATAAGAAATACCTTGAACAAAGGTGTAATGATTGGATAGATTCAATTGCAATGACTAAGAGAGCATTACGCTCGAACTCAAATGCTAGGTTATCGTGCTTCGTGGTCTTCAAAATCTTTTGCTTAATTTTTTATAGATCTCATGATGTATCCACAATCCGTTATGCACCGGCTCTCAGCCACACACATGATCCCTTGCAGATCCCAGCAATGCACACTAGACACGCTACCTTTTAAACACAAACTTAGATCAACACACAAATAAAATTTACTCACAACAAATACTCCACATAAAACAATATTCTACCCTAATCTATTTACATAATTATAAACTTAAGGCTTCCTCACATTTTTTTGGCCCTCCCGTGAAGGAGTTAAGCTAGTACCTTCTCTGATACCATGTTAGAAATTGTTGAGAGTCAGAGAGAGATTACAGAACACAAATCACACATTGATTTTTATTTATCACATAAAGTAGTTACATATATAAGGATTAGATCACAGACTTCTAGATGATAAGATCCGAAGAAGGTGGATCTATATTGATTCATAGACAATTCACGCACATAGGGAAATAACTACTTCTAGATAGACACCTAGGGACACACAATAACACCTGGAAGATATACTTCCAACATTTACCACACATCTCTGAAGTGAAAGTAGGATTATGAATGTTTTTTAATTTTTTTAATTTATTAGAACCGACATTGTGCTTTATTTAGAAAATATTTGAATTTTTGTTTTAAAAGAGAGACTCGTAAACTTCACTTTGAGCACCAATGGAATCACACAACCCCTCATACTAGGTTGTAGAATGCACCTTCCCTAGCAATAAACAAAAAAATAGATATTAGGAAAGTCAACTCATTTTCCTACATTTCATCTTTTTACCCCATCTTCAAATTCATTGTACAAGTACTTCTAATCATCCCTCCAAAATTAACAAATTATTGTTTTTCCAAATTTACATTGCCAATAACATGCATCCACCCTTTACCAAATTTGAAAAAACAAAATAAAATTTGAAGTGACTACTGATCAATATAGGATGAAGTTACTAATCAATACACACTAGATTACATCTTCATATCATTAGTTCTATTTTTTCCTAAATAGTATAAATTCATATGTTTGTCCATAGCATAGTTTAAATAATTCAATTAACTATATTTTCTTTCTATTTTTCATTTAGGTATAACATATCAAAATTGGATGAATGATATGGGATATCCAAGATTGTGGGAAACCATGGGGCATAATGTAGTTTAATAAATCTCCCACATAGATTGGTAAGACATTATAATAATGTTTGAAAAAAAAAACATTAAAGAGTTTCTATATGTCATAAACTCATTAAATTGATGGTTAAGGATGGCATGAAGGGTTAAATATTTAACACAAAAGTAGTAGAGAGGGAGAGAGTTTTGAATTTTCTGTAATGTGTGGTTAGTTAGATGCATTGTATAAATTAGAATCACCTGTAAATAAAATAAAGAGATTAAAAATTACACATAATGTTTTTTACCCAAGAAAAAAAATCTTCAAAGAAATTTTGGATTTAAATAAAATCACTCAATAATTATAATAACTTCATATTTTTTTATGTTTATTAAGAAAATATTTTTATTTATTTATTTATTTTTAAATTTTATTTAAATTTATAAACATTTTTACAATCTAGCTTATACCAAGCATGGTCACACTTTGGCCTTGGGAGTAAAATAGGTATGAATAGATTAGGGAAAGGAATTTGGTGAGGAATGCCAAATAGATTTAGTGAAGCAAAGTACATTCAACTACATCTTGGGTATCATTAATGAAAATTAACGTCATTGCCAATGAAAATTCTAACATCTAACATCTAACTAAATAATAAAAACGAATAATGATAAATTCTGAAGACCAAAGAGAATTAAATAAAGGTCATAATCAAGTGAAATTCATAAAAACATAAAACAACATGACTTGTAAAATTCCAAGAACATTATACAAAATTTGAAATATTTATTAATTAAAATAGAAAATTAATTTAAAAGTTTACTGAAAATTAACTTATCAAAATTTTGTATAGATATAAAATTTAATATCTAATAAATAACTTATCAATTATATAAAAACACTAAACCTTACTTGAAAAAAATAAAACACTAAACCTTACTAAAAAAAAATATACAAGTATGTGATGATAATAATTTTCAAACATTTATTTAAGTACAATCTCACAGTATGGAAGCTTTCTAATCTCATCAGGGATCACCATCAAATTAAAACATCCCCAAAGATTGAGAAACTTCAGATTTTTAAGTTCTCCCATTCGACAAGGCAATGATTTTAGATTTTTACAACCGTTTAGATACAAGAATTGAAGACGTGAAAGATTACCTATTTCTTCAGATATTTCTTCAATTGCAGTGTAACCCAAATGGAGAAATTCAAGTCGTCTCAATTGCCAAAGTGATGTTGGCAATGATTGGATGGCCGTGCTATGAAATTCCAATACCCTTAAAGAGGTGAGGTTCAGTAAAAATGCTTCTGGAATTTCCTTCAATCCCTCGTTCCCTCCCAAGCTTAAAGAAACAAGTTTGGAACATCTCAATTCCTTTGCCGGCAAAGATTTAATATCATTACGATGAACTGATATTCGCCTGCAATCATCCGAATTTGGAATGTGAGGGAAATGTTGAAGACTTTGAGCTGCTCTCAATACACAATTCTCCTCATTCTCGCCAATATAGATTGCCATGTCGTGGACAACATCGTGAATTCTAATAACACCGTCCTCCACTCGGATTAAGCAACGATTTTCAAGTAACTTTACATAGCTCTCCCCTGTCTTTAATACATACTCATAGTCCGCATCCTCTCTGGTCTTAACCAGGCCTTCTGCGATCCATATTTGCACGGCCATCTCCACCAGGATTCCAGAATCTTCACCGCACATGCCACACAAAAGAAAACCTTTTTTCAAATTAGTATCGGGCAGACTATCGTAACTCCATCTCAATCGCTGATACAATTCTCGGTCAATTCGAGGATGAGTAATTGGAAAATTCAAATCCACTTTTTTCATCTGCTTTAAAGCAAGCTTCCACTCATCTACAGCTGTGTTGCCCATCATTGTTGACCCTATTACTTTTATCGCCAACGGCAACCCTTTACACTCCTCGGCCACCTGTCGCCCAATATTCTCAATCTCCTTAGGAACATGGCCGTCTTCAAAAGCCACTTTCAAAAACAAGTCCCAAGCCTCCTCGGTTTGTAAGGGTTTTATTTCCATAAACAGTTTTGCATTCAATTCTCGAATCAGATCTCTATTTCGAGTAGTGAATACAACTTTGCTCCCTTTGTTATTCCCAAATTCCACACCCAAATCCTTCAAATAAAGTGCCCTCCACATGTCGTCTAAAACCAACAGGAATTTCTTGGTCTTCATGTATGCACGCAGCTTCATCTTCCCCATTTCAGCAGAAAAGTTGGGCAGCTCTAAATTAACTGCAGAAGCCAAATCATTTTGCAACTGTAGAATTGGAAATTGAGCAACTGTAACCCAAATTACATGATCAAAAACATCACTAACCTTGTAGGTGTTGTAGACTTTTTTAAGCAACGTTGTTTTCCCCACACCACCCATACCATACACACCAATTACGGCAACATTGGGGCCTTCTGAAACCCAATTCTGTAGCTGTGTCTCGGCAGATTTAATTTCCAACCCGACCAATCCGGTGTCAGGTTCGTCCTGAAGTAGTGCGTCTACCTGTTGTGGTGCCGCGGACGCAATATGTTGAGCACTGCAAAACACGGAGAAGTCGGTTCGAAGCTCATCATGGAGCTCACGAATTGTTGTGTTCCACTGTCGGATTTCGTTAAAGACTTTGGACTTGCAAAGGGGGAATTCAATACACTGTAGTAGCCATGAGCGTTGTGAGCGATGGATCAGCTCTCTGGCCTTTCCAACTTTACGTTGCATCCTAAGCAAACAATTCTTTAGAGAATCCGGTGCCTCCTTCTGCTGATGTTGGAACTGAGAGTTAATATCAAGCAGGAGACTCTTCATACGATATAACTGCTCTTCCAGAAACTCACGGTTGTCATCCAACTGAATTACATCGTCTATCTGTTGGACGATTTGTTGGAGGAGTGGAACAAAAATAGCACTGCTAATGCTGTTACCTGCAGTTCCTGTTACAATATCCATTGCTTGTACCAACAGCAGGCGAGATCAGAGAAGAATAGCACATGAAATTAGAGTTAAGTAGAATAGAGTATGGATTAAAAACAAAATAAAAGTTAATAATTGACTTTGATAATGGGTCAATGTTTGAGTGAGGCGGCGAATTAGAATTAACTTGTCCGTCTTTGACGTGTACGATACCTCATAATCGTGGAGAGTCGGTAATGAATGTTTGAGTTGAACATCATGTCTGTTCATTGATACCGCGAGCAAACGAAACCTCTCACCTTTCAACAATTTCAAAAGTCTAAACAATGCTCGAGCGAGAGTTGAGAATAAGAGCGTAACCCTCACAAAAGTCCGATTTTAGAGTCGAAGAGTCTAGAGGTGAAAAGACTCGTAATTAAAGTGAAGTAGGTGGGAGTAAGCCATGAGAGATAAGAATTATGATTCTTTCAAAAGACTAACAGCAAAATGTTGAAATTACTTTCAGCCGTGCTCTGTACAGGAGGCAGTCACCTTCCGTTTTTGTTTGCAGAACAGTGCAAATGAGCCGCTTGCTATTTTTGAATGCGCGGGAGTTTACAAACTGAAGGACAGTGGTCCCAAACCACAAGTCAAATTCCCGGACCTGAATTTTATTAAGCTGGAATTGTGAAAAATTCCGCATCACACTTTTCATCCGTACAAGAGCCCAAAAATCGGACGCGGAAGATCATGAAGCGGATTTAATAAAAATTCCGCGTCACATTTTTTATGACGTCTGCAAATTTTTTTGGCACTCGGAATTTTTTATGCACGCTGGTTTAGTTCTTGGTTGGCGTCCGATTCGATACATGGTCAAAGTCTATTTTAATGTTTGGTTTAAAAAATGGTGCGTTCAGTCAACATGCATATATATGTTTTACATATATATCATGTGCACTAATTCAAAAGGAAAGGGCCGTGGGCCATATTCAAAACTTTTGGTTTTAGTTTTTTATTTTAAGTTTTTAAAATAAGCTTTTATTTTAATATAGTTTTTTATATATTGTAAAAAAATGCAGAGGCATATAAAAAAAATATAGTTTTTTATATATTGTAAAAAAATGCAGAGGCATATAAAAAAAAGGGAAAAGGCTTGTGTGCCTTTTTTTTAGTGAGACATTGTAAGTTTTTATTTTTCACACAGCAGTGAAAAAGGAATATACAGCACAGCAGTGCATTGTTCAGATTTTTGTAAGTTGGAACTCTACACACAGCAGCAGTGTAATAGAATTTGAAGTGCACAGCAGTGCTTTCATTTTTTGAGACAGAGTATTTGTTCAACACACAACAGTGAGTTGAAATTGCAGAGATTGAGTGAAATTTTAGTGTGTGAGTTTTGTTTTCGAACTGTGTTTTGAAGCAGTCAAAGTCTCTTTGTATTCCCTCAGTCAGAGGTGATTTTGTAACCAAGTTTTTGAAGTTTAATGAAATAGTTTTACAGTGAAAACTCTGTCTACAGTGAAGAAATTTTTTTATATTTTCTCTATGTTGAAGAGGGAGAATTTTATTCTCCATTGTTGTTCTGGAATTTTAAATTTCCAACATGGTATCAGAGCTAGTCCAGGCTCTTTGAAGATCAAAGACGCTGAAGGAAAGAAGTTCTTTGTTGCAGCAGTTTCTCCAGCAGTGTGAAGACTCAGCGAAAGAATCCAAAGGTATTTCTCTATACAGTTTTTGAGTCACTGTTGCAGACAGGGATAATTTTAGGGGCAAATTTTAGCCCAAGGGCGAAATTTAAGGGGTTTTAGATTTTGGAGGGGCGAATTTTATATATATAATTTTTTTGTATAGTTTTATATAATTAGCCCCAAAATTATTTTAAAAATAATTAATTATTATGTTTTAGCCCAAAAAAATAATGGCGGATAAAACCTGAAATGCCAAATTCGCCTGTCGATTTACTCGTTTAGATGGTTTTGTGTTGTATTCGCCCCCGATTTACTAAGTTGCAGGGTTTTGGAAGGGCGTTCGCCCCAGATTCACTTCGTTGCAGGGTTTTGGAAGGGCGCTCGCCCCAAATTCACTTCGTTGCGTTCGCCCCAGATTCACTGCTTTAAAATTTCCGCCATATAGGAGCGTATAATGGGACGCTCGCTCTCTCAGATTTGTGCCAGAATCCCATATTCCATTCAATGAAGGATATGGGAGGAAGAGGAGAATTGAAGCCCCTGCTGTTGCGCTGCGCAGTCCAGCACTACGAATGGGGTCGAAATGGGTCTGCGAGCGAGGTTGACAGGCTCTATTCGCTCATAAGTGGATCCCCGATAGAGGAAGACAAGCCCTATGCAGAGCTATGGATGGGTACCCATGATTCAGGGCATTCACTGGTGATATTACAAACAGGAGAGCAAGTGCCCTTGAAGCGGTGGCTGGAGGAACACCCTGAGGTGCTCGGAGGTAAGGTCGTGAAGTGATGGGGGATTGATCTGCCCTTTCTTTTTAAGGTGCAATTCTCAATTCAGAGTCTTTTTTTTTTTTAAAGTTCTGTGTTTTGGCTAGTAGTTCCAATTTGTTACATAATGGTGCTTCAAAGTGTGCTCTGCCTTATTTTCAGACCATGGGTTGTGGGAATTTTTCTATCTGCCAAAGTCGCCTAGGACTTGCACTTATACTTGTCCTTTGATATGAGCTGCATCCTGAGTTGCTTCCTGCGCCATCGTGGACGTTGGAAACTTCCACCCAGTCTGCAGTAGTTGACTCTGTCGGTAACATCAATGCCACAGCATGTCTTCAACCACATTAATGCAGCAACAGGCCTTTTGAGGGATTTGAACCTGGGTCTGAGCTGTGAAAGTACTTTGATTTGGCAATTGGTATGGATATTTATGTATTCTGCCAAACCCACCCAGATTTTGCATCTAGTTGCATCTTTCGATATGCTCTGCATCCTGGGCCATCAAAGACACTGAGGATGTGGGTATGAACATTGAAAGTGCTTTGATTTGATAACTTGGAGACATCAAAGTTCTTTTCAAGTAACAAATAAAATGATTGGAAAGCAACTTCCTACAGAAAACCCACATTGTATTTTATTTTTCTTTTCTATTTTGAGTTGGGCAAAGCTCAGGGCTCAAGCCTCTAACCTAACTTCATGCTTATTAGGCACCTATGTTCTCACTGTGGTTTGGGAGGTTCACATTGGCAGCTTATGAAGTTTTGATCATCAAGGTCTATCCACTTACATTTTTCATATCAATCCTGGTACATCTTTTGTAAGTGTCATAATATAGTATTTGGGCATCATAGCCAATAGCGTCCTCGGCTCTTCAGATGACAGTCAATCACCTTGTTCCACCATGTCCAAAGCAAAAAAGAGTCTGCCCAACCTAGCCAAATAGTATCTAGGTTCTTGATGAAGTGCTCTAGGCAGCAGTTTTACACCGACTTGACCTAGTTTCATTAGATGGGGTAATTCTAGATCTTTTTTAGGGTGTTCTTGCCTCTCATAGAGTTTAAGTGAGATAATTCTGCATAAAATTTGGTTTTCCTTCTCTACGAGGTGGTTTAAAAGAAATGGATCAAGACTAATGTCTAATGTTAAGTACTGTGCGCTCTAATATTGAAATTTATTCTTAACACAATTTTGTTTGTGCTTTCTTTTCTTATGGGGACTGATCCATGTGGTGAATTTCTAAATCTGTATAATTTATGCAGGTTCTTTCAGTAGGGAAAGCTTTATCCATACAAGCACATCCAGACAAGGATCTTGCTCGGCTTTTACATGAAGCTCAGCCAAAGAACTACAAGGACTCTAATCATAAGCCTGAAATGGCTTTAGCTCTTACTGAGTTTGAGGCCTTGTGTGGGTTTGTCAGTGCACAGGTAACATTTGTTTCCTTATATCAACTCTTCGGAATTTCCTCCCTGAATTCCTTAATTTGTCAAGCAATACTTTCACAAGTGCACTGTTTATTTTAGGCATTAGAAGGCCTCACAATGACATGACACACTTCAAAGCCGTTCATAACAAGGTAGCCAGAGTGTGCTAGGGTTCTTTGTGACAAAGCACTTGAAATCATTACGATTATGACTTATTGTATCCGATCTCAATAAATAGTTTGTGAATGTGTAAGGGAGTGGCAAGGAAATCTGTTTCTAAGTGGAAGTAAGGTATAACTTTGGAACCATTAATTTATCAGATTTATGATGAGTGTGAAACCTGGGAATGAGAGAAGAGAGTGTGTTAGGTTTGGACTTCAATGAAACTCAATTTTTTGCACGATGCGGAATTTATAGTAGTTTTCTCTTTGCATTTTGGATTAAGTGCAATTCCATTCAGAGGGAGGATAGTTACATTCTATACTTGCTTTAATTTCAATAGTTACATTCTATACTTGCTGCAGGATCTTAAGGATGTCCTGCAAACTGTGCCTGAGATTGAGAATATTGTTGGAGAAACTGTAGCACAAACACTCATGAATGCAGAGCTGCATGAGAAAATTGATGCTTATGTGAAAGTCCATTGAGGTCTGCTTTCACTCAACTCATGACTCTCAATAAAGAGGCAGTGGCAGAGGCACTGTCGAAAATAAAAAAGCGGTTGAATGAGGAGAATCAGGTTGGTCACTGAACATCCTATTATGTACTATTTGAAGCTTAAAAATATTAGGAACGTGAATGTTTCATTCAGCTTTCTCCCAGGGGATGATTCTGAAAATTTATATATTCAAACAGATAAGGACTTTAACCCCAAAGGAGCAACTTGTTCTAAGGCTAGAAAAGAAATACCCAGATGATGTTGGGGTTTTGTCTGCGTTTTTTTTCAACTATATCAAGCTAGCTCCTGGAGAAGCGCTTTATTTGGACGCAAATGAACCACATGCCTATTTGTATGGGGAATGTGTTGAATGCATGGCTACATCAGATAATGTTGTGCGGGCTGGTTTAACCCCAAAGTATCGTGATGTTGAAACTCTTTGCTCAATGCTAACGTACAAACAGGTATGTCTTATCAAGCATAATTTCCCTTTTCTTTGTGAGCAGTTTATCACCCCTTCTCAGGAAAGGTCAATGAAATTTATTTTTGTGGACTTCTTTAGGGCTTGCCAGAAATATTGGAAGGAGTACCCGTGGATGAATTTACGTCAAGGTACTCACCACCCTTCGATGAATTTGAAGTTGATCGTTGCATCCTTCCCTCTAGTGGAACTGTAACTTTTCCTGCAGTCCCAGGGCCATCAATTTTTCTAGTTCTGTATGGTAAGGGAGTAATGACAGTAAATAATGAGTCAGTCAGCAGCCTGCAACAAGGAGATGTTTTATTTGTGCCAGCATCTACTCAGCTTGAGATTTCTTCCATCATTGAAGCCAATGGAGATGCTGATAAAGCATGCAGCCCTCTACATTTGTACCGGGCTGGAGTCAACAACAAAGCACTTGAGTAGCAATTTTGATAGAGAAATAAACAACTATCTTGCCAAGTATGATCCATTTCTGGGATATAGGAGTATGTTCCAAATCAGTCACACTTATATGGTCTGGACCTATCTGACTCAGTCAATTGTTCAGAAATTGTCAGGTTCAAACCTTCACATTTTAACTGCGCAAGTTTGGTGAATAAGGATTGATGAGAGTTGATACAAGAAACATGTGGCATGTTATGCTCAAAAGATATAACTGGTTCTAGGAATATGTAAATGGTAGGTTGGGGAGTATGAAATGTTAAATATGCACTCAAACATTCACTTATGGCATTGTGGAATACATTTCGGAAGCTCCTATTAATGGATATTGAGATGTCCGTGGAGTAATTGTTTATATATTTTGTATTTTGTCCTTCAAATCATCAGTGTTTTTCCATGTTGGGCATTCTTTTTATGTTTGTGCATTTTCTTTTTCTACAGTTGTTCTACTCATTGATTTTATTTTTTCATTATGTCTGCTCCTTTTCTATTATTTCTTTGAATATTATCTACAAAATCTATGCCTCAGGTTACAATATAGATCGCAAACATAAAAGATCAAGTTTATAAAGTGTGTTTGAAACTGATCATTTTTAAATTGGTATTTCAACAATCCATGCATGGCTCATGGTTCAAATTGGCATGGCTGTTCTAGGATATATATCCTGTAGGTTGGACCATGCTGACAATGTACTGTATAAACACATAGCTAAATACAAGAAAGACGGAAGGCTTTTCTTGGGGAAATTTCCAAAGTTACCTCCTCCTGGCAGTGTCACTTGGACTGTTGCTTGGTCTAGTCTACTGGTTGAGGCATCTGTGGTCGAGGTTCTTTCAGAATGACAATAGGTTTGTCATGGGAGCCCCTGAAGCCGTTTATAAAGTTTATAAAGTGTGTTTGAAACTGATCATTTTCAAATTGGTATTTCAACAATCCATGCATGGCTCATGGTTCAAATTGGCATGGCTGTTCTAGGATATATATCCTGTAGGTTGGACCATGCTGACAATGTACTGTATAAACACATAGCTAAATACAAGAAAGACGGAAGGCTTTTCTTGGGGAAATTTCCAAAGTTACCTCCTCCTGGCAGTGTCACTTGGACTGTTGCTTGGTCTGGTCTACTGGTTGAGGCATCTGTGGTCGAGGTTCTTCCAGAATGACAATAGGTTTGTCATGGGAGCCCCTGAAGCCGCATGACCCCTCTGCTTCCCTTGCCCTGCTAAATTCCCCATCAACTCTCTTAACTGAAATTCCAATACCAAAGACCTTTTTCACAAAGGCTTCAAACATCCCTTCAAATATGCGTAGCTGGTGCTTTAGGTCCACAGTTTCCTTGCACTCCAAAGCAATTGCTTGGGCCACCATGGTCTGCAAGCTGAAAGAACTTTATCTCCTGGGTCTGTGAGTTCCCTGGGCCTCTCACCCATGCCTCTGCCTGAGCTATCACCTCTTCAGCTGCTACTTCCCTGTGTCTTTATTTTACCGCCTCATCCAAGTCCACAATGGCTGCCTTACCAGCCATGGGTCAGCCATGGAGAAATCTGCTGTTGGCCTGGAGCATGTTCTGCTTGGCCTTGGTGACTTTACATGAATCAGAAGTCTCCCTTTTTACTTGCAATTTTTGTTTGGCTAGTGTCCCTTCTTCGCAGTCTGCTATGTCTAGGTGGAGCCATTGGATGCCCAATGCAAAATTCAGTTCTCCTACTTTCGCTGCCAACCTTATTGCTGCAGCTGGCAGTGCTACTCCTCTACAGTCCTTGTTACCTCTTGGCTCTTTGACAATATCACTGGCCACACTCATTGTCACCTAATTCTCCTTGCAGAGCCTCACGACAACCTGCCACTGCAACACCATTTTTAGATAGCCACCTCATTCCATGTCGAAATTCTCCACCGTATTGCCACAATTCGGATTAAGTGTGCACTATCCTCCCAACTCTGTGAATGATGTGGTACAGGGGTGGATGTACTTCTCCCTGTTCCATCCATTATCCATCACCCGCTGCCACAATTCTGTGACATTCTACCTCAGTACATTGCTACCTCGGCTTATGTCATTTGAAGTGGTGAGTGGAGCTGTACTGCCCCAAACATTCCATGAAGTCCTTTTGTTGGCTACACCCAGAACCCTCACCACTTATTGCTGTCATCGTTTGCATCTGCCAGATGCCCCAGGTCACTTCTCATACCTTGCCCTTGGTCAATCACCCCATCTGTGGATCCCTTCAATCTTTTGTTGGGTTTTATGAATTTTATTTATTTAATAGGCAGGATATCTTCTCATGGCATACACTGGACCCACCCTCCTGCGACCTTTCATAAGTAACTCCACAAGATACCTATGCATAATGCTGCCAAACTTATTCATGATTCTAAACCCCAGGACCAGTGATCAAGCATCTTAAATATCTTTGGATGACAAACTTTCATGACAAGCTATGTATTTGTTTAATTTAGATTAGGACAGGTCTATATAATTATTGCTAGCACCACCCTTAAATTCACGGTCATAGAGTTTGCTCTCATTTACTACAGGTTTGGGAATGGCATGAAATTGTCTCCGATTAGAATATATTAGATGGAACACATTGCTAAGACTATCACATCACTAAGCTTGTAGATCATCTTTAGTGCGAGAAATTCCAATTTGATTTAAAAGCTAGCACATGAGCAGTTTGGTCATATTTGAACCTTTTCTATGATAATGAGTTCTGGAAATTTTGTTTGGGAATGTCGTTTTGTGGTTCTCTCCTGATCAAATCAGCCAGAAGTTCTTAAATATGCTCATTAACCCCCGGAAGATCAACTGTTGTGCAAATGCCAAAAGCATCTACCAGTACATTCATTATCATATGCAAGCTTTCATTGGCCCATAGGTACTCTATTTTGAATTTGACTGTACGGGCTGAAGGAAGGCAGGTAGTTTGTCAAGAATAGAGGCTTCAAAAACTGGATTAGTTCTAATGTTACTGCCTCCAGATTGCACGCGACCTTTGCAGTCAATGGACCACAGGAACAAGCGATCAAAGCATTCTCAATTGTATCAAACCCTCAGATAAACACCACCTCTGATTCACTGTAAAATGCTATATACCAGATCTGACCTTTATTTACAATGGATCTAATTTGCAACACTTGGATTATGTTGCCTAGTAGTGACAAGATCTGGAATCTCAAGTGCTAACTGTGGCATCTATGATGCTCATCACTACTGCGTATCATGGTGAAGTTTGAATGGGATGCCAATAATCCATTCAAATGTGGTGAAATTTCAAAATTCTTTCCCTGCTGTGAAACTTGTGGCTATCTAAGTGTCTTTATCATTTATGCTGACAGCTGAATGGGTAGATCCAGTGATTATTTTAGCATTATGACTTCTACAATCAAATCCTTACACCAACAAATCAAATTGCATTTATAATTGTGTCAATATTTTTACCATTTACTTTATAATATATATATATATTTTAATTCCAGAAAAAAAATCACACTTTCTATTCGAAGATAAAAATGAAAATACAATCTTTAGGCACTAACAGTGCACATGGTTCTATGCAGAACAGACCGATCAGCCTTACATTATACCAGAACTGACATGTCCTTAATCAAGCAGCTTGTAGAACAGGATCTGGTATGTCTTAACAAAATGAAACATAACACCAGCAGAGTAAGAATGGTCACAGAAAAACCTTAAACAAGAAAAGAGACCAAAAAAGTCTATGAAGTTGCTCTCATAATGAGAAATTAATTGATCATTGTTGTGTTCTTCCTAGATGTAGGAGTTCACGGGGAGGAGCAGTGCCTCCTTAGAGAGAGTATCCACCTATGCATTTTGTTCTTAGAAAACATGAGAATAGATCTCCTAGAAGAGCCCTGAGAGTGTCTTTAGTGTTTGTGCAAGTTGTATAATCCCAGGTTACAAACTGAACTCTGCCCTGCATCCAGAGGATTACTAGTTTTAAAACGCTGAATACCTGGAGTTGTATGATGTTCCTGGCAGCTGCACTTTTAAGAAGCACAAAAAGTGCACTAAATTTGCCCTTATTATTTGTACCAATCCCCAGATTGGCTTTGCCAATGAAGTGACTTTCCGAGAAATGAAGAATGAACCCACACTTTTCGAGAAATTTCCGAGAAATTTCTTATGAACTTTCAACATTAACAAACTTTGGTGCAAATTTTTGATCAATTCTCACTTGGTTAGGGTTATAGATGTTAATGAAAATTTTGTGTGCATGCATGAGAGTTGGGTGCAAATGCACAATGTTGTGTAGCATTAGTGTGATAAATATGGTATAGTGCAAAGCATAGTTTTGAAGATTAGTCTAATTTGACTCATACCTAATCAACTCAGTCAAGTTGATTGTTCGTTGAACGGTTAATTGTTGGTTCAATGGACATAAGATCTTGCAGGCACAAATACCAAAGGGAAAAATGGAGCCCATCATGGGGTACTCTTTGTAATTCTCCACCACTGCTACCTTCCATGCTTCCTCAAACTCCTCTCCAACCTCAATATCAGTGCTAGTAGTAGCATGAGCAACAACACTACGCTTAGTAGAACTAGAAGAATGCATTTTCCAAACTGCACGAGAACTACTTCCCTCATGAGTCACCATGTGCCATGCTTGGTCTCGGTGGTTCTCTTCTTTCTACTCCTAGTTCAACTACCATATATTCATTGGAACCAACACCCCGAACTCCACTAGACAACGATTCACCATTTTGTAGTAGTGATTCGCCATCTGTACTGGTGATTCGCCATGATTTTACAAGATAATATAATCTCGTGAGAAATTCGCCAAAAAATTATATATACATATTATATTATTAATAAAATCGCCTTCCATTTTTCCTATGTATCATGGGGATTCGCCCATTTATTATATATATAAATTTAGGGGGGTTCTTAAAATTATCCCTGGTTGCAGAACAGTGAGTTGTTTTACATACACAGTCAAGTTTTTTTTAATCATAGTTAAGAGTGCAGAATGGCTGGAGCCAGCACTGGTATGGGTATGGGAAATGTCCATCTCCCAATGTTTAATGGGAAAAATTATGACTACTGGTCAATAACTATGAGAGCATTATTTGTCTCCCAAGACTTATGGGAATTTGTTGAAGATGGCTTTGAAGAGCCAGCAAATGAAGAAGAGTTTGAAGATTTAACTCAGGCAGAAAGAGAGTTGCTGAAGAGCAATAGGAAGAAAGACTCCAAGGCTCTCTTCTTATTGTATCAAGCAGTGCATGAAAGTGTGTTTCCAAGGATAGCAGCAGCCAAGAGATCCAGAGAAGCATGGGAAACTCTCAAGACAGCCTATCAAGGCATGGAAAAAGTGAAGACAGCAAAACTTCAGTTGCTGAGGAGAGACTTTGAGACTCTCTGTATGAAAGAGTCATATACTATTGACTCATTCTTCACTCATGTGATTGGAATGGTCACACAAATAAGATCTCATGGAGAGACTCTTGAAGAGAAGAGGATTGTGGAAAAACTTTTGAGGAGTCTACCCTCAAGATTCGATGTGATTGTCACCACCATAGAGGAGACTAAGGATCTCACAAAGTTCACAGTGGATGAGCTACATGCATCACTGATGACTCATGAGCAGAGATTGGGTAGGAGTGAAAACTCATCTCTGGAGCATGCCTTTAAGACCCAGATGTCTTTCGGAAGAGGAAGAGGGCAAGGCAGAGGAAACAAGAGAGGAAGAGGCAGAAGCCAAAACAGAGGTGGAAGGAACAGTCCAACCAATGCTCAAGGAAGGGGCAACAATCCAAATCAACATCAAGGCCAAGGCAACAGCCAGCAAAGTGGTCAGCAGAATGCTCAAGGACAGAGGTATGATAAGTCCAATGTCTAATGTCACTATTGTAAAAAATATGGTCATTATGCTAATGAATGTAGAAAGAAGCAACATGATATGGGAAATAGAACTAGTGCAAATTTCACTAGAGAAAATATCAGCCAAGATAATTTGTTTTTGGCTTGTAATATGGCTGAAGAAAAGAATGAGGATTTATGGTTTCTAGACTTCGGTTGCAGTAACCATATGACAGGAAACTTAGCAATGTTTTCTATGTTAGATGAGAGTGTGAAGTCACAAGTCACACTAGGGACTGATAGTAAAGTGTCTGTTATGGGAAAAGGGAATGTAAATGTTCTAACAAGGAAAGGAGCAAAGAAATCCATAGCAGATGTCTATTATGTTCCAGGAATGAAGTGTAACCTCTTAAGTATTGGAAAGCTTGTTCAAAAGGGGTATAATGTATTTTTTGAGGATGATGTTTGTACCATCATGGAAAAACCACCCAACAAACAATGTATTGCTGAAGTGAAGATGACAAGGAACAGGATGTTCCCTCTTAGAATGAGAGCAGATTTGAAGAATGAAGAAAAGATAGCAGCAGTGGCAAAAGAGGCTATCCAAAGCGAACCAAAAGATGAAAATTGGTTGTGGCACTTGAGATTTGGACATCTCAACTTTGGAGGTCTTAATTTGTTGAACAGAAAAGGAATGGTAAGAGGTTTACCATTGATAGAGAAGTCGGACAGCCTTTGTGAAGGTTGTATCTTGGGAAAACAACACAGAGAAAGTTTTCCTTCCGGGAAAAGCATAAGGGCAAAGGCACCCTTAGAGATTGTCCACTCAGATTTGTGTGGACCGATGCAAACTCCATCGCTTGCTAGTAGCCACTACATGTTAACATTCATAGATGATTTTACAAGAAAAACTTGGGTTTACTTTTTGAAAAATAAAAGTGAAGTGTTTGAAAATTTTTGCAATTTCAAAGCACTTGTGGAAAACCAGAGTGGGCTGCACATCAAAGTTCTAAGGACTGATAGAGGAGGTGAGTATATCTCTAAATATTTTCTACGGTTTTGTAGAGAAAATGGTATTCAAAAGCAGTTTACAACTAGATATACTCCGCAGCAAAATGGAGTAGCCGAAAGGAAGAATAGAACCATAATGGACATGGTGAGGAGTATGCTAAAGGCAAAGCATTTGCCTAATGATTATTGGGCTGAAGCTGTACATTGTGCAACATACATTTTGAATAGGTGCCCTACAAAAGAAGTGATGAACAAAGTGCCGGAAGAGGCATGGAGTGGTACAAAACAAGGTGTCACACACATGAAGGTTTTTGGATGTGTGGCTTATGCACACATACCGGATCAGCTAAAGAAGAAGTTGGACAACAAGGGGGAGAAATTTATTTTCATTGGATACAGTGAGGAATCCAAGGCCTACAGGTTATACAACCCATCCACCAAGAAGTTTATTGTGAGCAGAGATGTTCAATTTATTGAGGAGGAAGCTTGGGATGGAAGCATAGAGAAAACAATGAATGTTAAACACTGTTTATCTCATGATGAAGATGATGATGAGTTGGCTGAAATACATCCCCAAACAGCAGCACCAACACAAGAGCAGCAAGAGACACCCTTGAGGATAAATGAGAGTTCTTCTCCAAGCACACCACAAGGAGGAAATTCAAGTGCTTCTTCAAGCATTTGTACATCAAGTGAAAGAGGTAAGAAGTTCAGAAATTTGAATGACATTTATGCACAAGAGGTAGAAAATGAAGGTATCAATTCTTTGTTTGCTTTATATTGTCATGTTGATGACCCTGTTCATTTCGAAGAAGCTATTAAGGATAAGAAATGGATAGAAGCTATGGATGAGGAGATTAGTGCCATAGAAAGAAACAAGACTTGGGATTTGGTTGAACTCCCAAAAGGTAAATATGTCATTGGAGTTAAATGGGTCTACAAGACCAAGAGTAATGCAGAAGGAAAAATAGAGAGACACAAGGCAAGACTTGTCGTCAAAGGGTATATAAAAAAGCATGGGATAGATTATGAGGAAACTTTTGCACCGGTTGCTAGAATGGAAACCGTGAGAGCAGTGCTGTCCATAGCAGCACAAAACAAGTGGAAAGTTTACCAAATGGATGTGAAGTCAACATTCCTAAATGGAGTGTTAATGGAAGAGGTTTACATTGAACAACCTCTCGGCTATGAGAAGAAAGGCCAAGAGCACAAAGTGTGCAAGTTGAAGAAAGCTCTTTATGGGCTGAAGCAAGTGCCAAGAGCATGGTACAGTAGGATAGATTCCTATCTACTGGAAAATGGATTTGAAAAGTGTGAGGGAGAACCCACCCTCTACATCAAAGAAAAAGATGGAAAAATGTTGATTGTAGTTTTATATGTTGATGATGTTATTTTCACAGGTAATGATGATGATCTTATTGAAAATTTTAAAACAGTCATGAAAGAAGAATTTGAAATGACTGACATGGGTTTGTTCAAATACTTCTTAGGAATAGAAGTAGAACAAGATGAAAATGAGATTTTTATCTCACAGGCTAAATATGTTAATGAAGTGCTGGAAAGATTTAATATGCAGGAGAGAAAAGCAGCGATCACTCCCACAGTGATGGGATTAAAACTCAGCAGAGAGGACAACAGCAAGGATTTTGATCCTAGCTTGTATAAGAGCATAGTTGGCAGCCTCATGTATTTGACTGCAACTAGGCCCGACATAATGCATGCTGTTAGCTTAATTTCCAGATTTATGGAGAAGCCAAAGGATTCACATTGGCAGGCAGCGAAGAGAATTCTGAGGTATGTTAAAGGTACAAAAAGGTTTGGTATTTTATATACTGCTTCAGAAAATTCAAATTTAGTTGTATACACTGACAGTGATTGGGCTGGAAGTGTAGATGATCGGAAGAGCACTTCCGGTTATGTTTTTCACATGGGTTCAGGAGCAATTTCATGGGCTTCTAAAAAACAACCCATTGTAGTATTGTCTATAGCAGAGGCAGAATATGTGGCAGCCACAGCAGCAGCTTGTCAAGCAATTTAGATGAGGAGGATGTTAAGAAGTTTGTGCCAAGAGTAGGTAAAAGGAACAGTGATTTATTGTGACAATAGCTCAGCTATTGCATTATCCAAGAATTCTGTGTTTCAGAGAACGAAACACATTGACACAAAATTTCATTATATCAGAGAATTGGTAAACAATGGTGAAATTGTCTTGGACCACTGCAGAACTCAGGAGCAGTTTGCAGACATTCTGACCAAGCCATTGGGGCAGAAGAGTTTTGAGTTTTTGAGGAAATGCCTGGGTATGACTGATAACCCAGCAGCTGAAAGTAAGGGGGAGTGTTGAAATTACTTTCCGCCATGCTCTGTACATGAGGCAACCACCTTTCGTTTTTGTTTGCAGAACAGTGCAGATGAGCCGCTTGCCATTTTTGAATGCGCGGGAGTTTACAAACTGAAGGACAGTGGTCCCAAACCACAAGTCAAATTCCTGGACCTGAATTTTATTAAGCCGGAATTGTGAAAAATTCCGCATCACACTTTTCATCCGTACGAGAGCCCAAAAATCGGACGCGGGAAGATCATGAAGTGGATTTAATAAAAATTCCGCGTCACATTTTTGATGACGTCTGCAAAGTTTTTTGGCACCCGGAATTTTTATGCACGCTGGTTTAATTCTTGGTTGGTGTCCGGTTTGATACATGGTCAAAGTCTATTTTAATGTTTGGTTTAAAAAATGGTGCGTTCAGTCAACATGCATATATATGTTTTACATATATATCATGTGCACTAATTCAAAAGGAAAGGGCCGTGGGCCATATTCAAAACTTTTGGTTTTAGTTTTTTATTTTAAGTTTTTAAAATAAGCTTTTATTTTAATATAGTTTTTTATATATTGTAAAAAAATGCAGAGGCATATAAAAAAAAGGGAAAAGGCTTGTGTGCGTTTTTTTTAGTGAGACATTGTAAGTTTTTATTTTTCACACAGCAGTGAAAAAGGAATATACAGCACAGCAGTGCATTGTTCAGATTTTTGTAAGTTGGAACTCTACACACAGCAGCAGTGTAACAAAATTTGAAGTGCACAGCAGTGCTTTCATTTTTTGAGACAGAGTATTTGTCCAACACACAGCAGTGAGTTGAAATTGCAGAGATTGAGTGAAATTTTAGTGTGTGAGTTTTGTTTTCGAACTGTGTTTTGAAGTAGTCAAAGTCTCTTTGTATTCCCTCAGTCAGAGGTGATTTTGTAACCAAGTTTTTGAAGTTTAATGAAATAGTTTTACAGTGAAAACTTTGTCTACAATGAAGAATTTTTTTTATATTTTCTCTGTGTTGAAGAGGGAGAATTTTAAATTTCCAACAGAAAACACATGAAATTTCCTAACCAGAAAACACATGAAATTGAATATTTGAGCACACACGTACACAACATTCAACAAGGGATTACAGGATACATAATAGCTAGTAAAGGAAGTTTAGTTCAAAAATAATTTACTAAAACCAAAAAATAATAAAAATAAAAATTTATCACAAAAATAAAACAATTAATAAAATATTGTATTATTCAAAAATCATTTTGTGAGAATTACTTTATACAATGAGTGTTAAGTGGACTATTCAACATAGAATCACGTTGTGCTTCCTTTATCTAGTATTGCTTCCTTTATATAGTATAGACAATATAGATGACCTCTATCATAATTTTACTACAACTCTCTCATATTCTATTAACAAGTTCTCAATTGAAGTCTCAAATAATAAAAGAAATAGCAAAACCAACCCATGGTATGACAAAGATTGTAAAAGTGCGAGGAGAGCAATTAAGGAAGTTTTTGATAAATCTCTCAAAATCGACAAGATAAAAATCTACAAAGCCCTAACTAAAAGGAAAAAAGGGCAATATATTCGTAAAAGACAAGAGAATCTCTTACACCTCTCTAAGGTGGCTCCTAAGAAATTTTGGAGGCAGATTCTAAAGATAATAATAAAATTTCTTTACACGATTGGAATTCATATCTTAAAAAGCTTTATGAATCTCCAAATGCTAGGGATTTTGAAACCCTGCTCACAACGAAAGAATTTTTCTCATTAGAAGACATTGATTTTGGGGTTAAACGCCTGGCAAATGGGAAAGCTAAAGATATTGAAGGTTTCCAGGCGGAAATCTTAAAAATGGGATGCCCTGTCCTCATCCCCCACATCCACAAGCTTTTCAACCAAGCGGTCAAGCAAGGGTTCCCTAAACCTTGGACTCAGAGCCTCATCATCCCTATTTTTAAAAGTGGGGATACAAATAACCCCTCTAATTATCGGACAATTATGATCAGCGCTCTTTTAGCCAAGTTATATGGTATTATCTTGGAAAATAAGTTGAGCATTTGGCTTGAAAGTGAAGGTAAGCAGGCTAAAGGCCAAGCGGGTTTTAGAAGGCAACACTCAACAACTGACCACCTTGTTACGCTTAGGATCATTGTGGAGGAATGCCGCAATGATAAATCCAATCTCTTCTATTGCTTTGTGGGCTTTAGAAAGGCTTTCGATACGATTCGTAGAAACAACCTATGGAATAGATTAGAAGAGCTAAATGTTCCTTTCAAACTAAGAGCGGCCGCTATAAGGTTATACGAGAATGTAATTGCCAAGTTAAAGAGCAATGAGGGGTGGTCGAAAGATATTAAGTGTAATATCGGAGTTAAACAAGGTTGCCCCCTCTCCCCTATCCTATTTGGAATTTACATCGACAAGCGAGAAGGTTGTTTAGAGGAAGCAAGATGTGTTGGCACGATCTTAGCTGGGATAGTCATCATCCTTCTTCTCTATGTTGACGATATTTTTCTTCTCGCAAGGTGCCCATCTGATCTTGATAAGCAACTTAGACTTCTTAAGGATTTCTACTCTACCATGGGTATGTCTGTTAACACTGACAAAACAAAAGTTATGATTATCAAATCCAAGAAGGACACTTACGCTAATTTTATGTATGACAATAGTAACTTGGAGGAAGTGTCTTCTTACAAGTACCTAGCAATTGATATTCATCACAAGCTCAACTGGAACTATAGTGTTCAGAAAAGGGTTAATGGGGGGTGGAAAGCTTATTTTGGTCCTGAAAATAATTGTAAAACGACAAACCTCGTAATGTGAGATAGAAAGAAGTTCCTCTTTGAAACTTTAGTCACTCCTATTCTCTTATATGGATGTGAGGTTTGAGGTTTCAGCATCTCGAGAGAATCCTGGAGAAATATTGAGCAAATCCAAAAGAGTTTTATAACTTATAACCTTAAAATTAAAAGCAATACACCCTATCCTATTCTCCTTATAGAAGTGGGTCTTTCCCCTATCGAGAGCCTAGCTATGACTAGGCTTCTGTTGTACAAGCACAAGCTCAATAGCATAGGAGACCATAGACTTCCTAAGCTAGCTTTAAATTCCAGCCGACACCACCTAAGGCTTAAACGATGTTGGTATAAAGACACCAGGGCCTGGTTAAACCATTGGGAGATCGATGAGAATGTTGCATTGCAAAACATTAATAACATTAAAAAAATTGTTACTTCTAAGTTCAAAGAAAAAATGTGGTGTGAGAAAGATCTAGCAGCTAAAAGAAAATTAAGATATTATAAGGAGGTCATCAACCCCACCCTAGAAGATAAAAAGTATCTCTCTGTTTTAACTAGCTCAAAGAAGAAAATTAATATAGCCAAGATTAGAACGAACTCTCATGAGCTCCATAGTGAAACAAGTCGTTGGACAGTTCCTAAAACACCATGGATGGAAAGGATCTGCCATCTCTGTGAGAATATGAACATCGAGGATGAAAATCACTTCCTCTTAGAGTGCCCCGCGTACAACCACATTAGAGCTCAATTTCATAATCTTTGTTGCAATACTGACCTTCCTAGCCTTTTAAGATGTCAAAATTATAGTGAGCTCAAGAGGCTTCTCTCCAAGCTTTTTGAGCATAGGAATAAAATCTTAAATCAAACTAAATAACTCTTTTCTTTAGGTTCGATAGACCAAAGATTGGTCTCAGTGGACGTTAACCACCAACATTATCATCATCATCATCATCAAAAATCGTGAGAAATTAGTCAGTTACGACTATCTCTCATGGAAATGGTCATAGATAAATGACTCATGGAAATGGTCATAGATAAATGACTTACTTAATGAAGTTGAATTCCAAAAATGATATCTAAAATATTGTATTATTTAATTTCATTACCTAAAATTAAAAAATATCACTAATTCATATTATTTATATTAACATGCGATATACACTTTTATATATATTTATTTATTTGTGTATTTTATTTTAGATTAATATATGTATTTTTTATAATTAAATTTATTTAAAAAATAATATAATAATAAGTTTTCTTAAATTCAAAATAGGGAGAAAAAAAAAAGATAATTTATGGAAATAATAGAAAAAACGAAAAATAACAAAAAATAAAATAATTGTAACTAATAGAAATTTACTAAAGAACCCATAACAAGACCTCAACCAATCACCTTACAAATAAATAAATTTAAATAATAAAAAAAAACAAAAAATGTATTCTCAATGTTAAACAATGAATAAGGGGCAAAAGTTTAAAGAATAGATAAGAGGCAAAAAATTTCAGTCAAAGACAAACTAATACACAATAAAAAAAGAAAACTGAAAGCTTAATACATCCATACAAATTCTAAGTATAATAATGTTTTTGCTTCAAATATGAATGATATATGAATAATATGAATATAAAAAAATATAAACAAGTGTAAAAAAATGTAGTAAATCTTTTTATTTTTCTATTTTCTTCTCTCTCATTGTTATCGCCTAATTTTTCAGTTGAAGGACTTCTCTTGTTGACCTTGATATATAGCCTTTTCCCTTGATTTCGACCTTTTTATAGTAGTTTATGTGGTTACCCACTTACATTATGCAACACTTCTTAATCATAGTGTATAACCAAAGTTGTGTGCATATTTTCCTTTTTAACCAATAGCAACACTCTTAATCAGTCTATAACCAAAGTGGTGTGTTGAGCATTTTAAATTTCGTCATTTCCTAAGGATATCAATTTATTAATTTTTTTATGAGTTGACTAGGGGCGAAATATTGTAGAAGTTTCTTAACTCTCTTTTTTTTTTTTTCTCATAGGCATCTATATACGTTCTCCCAATAACAAAAAATGGCCTTTATAAACTAGTCATATCAAGTGGAAAGGGGATCCAAAGATCTAATGCAACAACTTTGTTATTTTGTTGAGGCTATCCATACTATAGGTGGAAACTAGGATTGCAAGTTGTAGAAAAGAGATTTTGCTATTATAAAGAAAGTGAACTCATTTCCCTCATATTAATTGTTTTTTTATTTGTTATCGATTATTATTGTGATAACAAGATCTTGTAGGGACTCTTTTAGTAGCCATTCTATGCAAGTTTTTGGCTTGGCATTTGGGAGTTAGGATTTTTGGTGTATTCCTTCAAGCTTACTACTCCAACCATGTACTTCTTTGATTAAGAGGTAATATCTATCATTCATACTTAGCAATTTTAATTATTGTTTGCATGTAATAGGGGATTGATATAATTGTAAACTTGCTCACACATTGTCTGATGAGTATTGGGCAAGACTCACAGAGAAACAACTCCTTCTGATCAAGTAATTTAGATTAAAAAAAAATGGTGACTCCACTCGAGAGTCTACCCTAGTGTTGTCAATGTCCTCTTGTACTTGCAATTGTTATTTTTTGCTGGTCTCTAAGTTTTCTCTACTGTTTTTTTCCCTGGTCTAGGTTTTTTTCATACTTATTTGCTTTAAATATTATTTGATCTGGTTTTGTTTCGAGCTTTGAAGTCACAATATTTTATTGTTGCTAGTTCTTAGTGAGTTACAAAGTGACATACAACATTGTTTAGTTATAGTTTAACTAGTAATGATCTTCAAAACTTGACTTTTTTTAGAGTTTTTTCCCTGAGATGTTGCTTTCAATTTTTTTGAGTTTTAAATTGTATTATTCAATTATTGTTGGTTATGAGTGAATTATAGATTCAAAGAAAGAACTGTCACTAATTGCAAATTGCTAATATGTGACATTGGCCATGTTTAGTAGTGGTTTAACCAAAAACAATCTTCAATATTTGAATTTTTTTAGGGTTTTCCCCTTAGATATAGCTTTCATTTTTTCATCTTTGTTTTATTTTGAGTGTGTCAATTCATATCTGCATTAGAATATTTATTTTTGGGTTATATCTAATCGATTTTTCAATTTTGGTTTCTTCATCAAAGTTGTTTTGTTTTGTTTTGCTTGCCTTTGGTGGAATTCTTTTTCTTCTTGCTATCTGTGGCTATGAAAACCTAGATTAGAGAGGTCTCACTGAGTCTTTCATATTTTTCCTCTTGAGTAGATTCTAAAATTTATCTTTTGTTTCCATACTTCTCTAGACTTAGCCTTGAGTTAGGGTTTGGTTTTTTCATTGTTGTAGATGATTGTAGCTAATTGAGTTTGTTGTCTCCATTGCACTACAATCTTGAAACTTTCTTTTCACTTCCTCTTTCTATTTATCCATTTGTAATAAAATTATTTTGATTATCTTTTTTATTTTAAACTGAAGTTTAAGCTTTTGAGTACTTGGTGTTCTTGCTTGGTTTTTGTTTTACCTCTTTTTTGAGTGTCTTTGGAGTTTTTTTTGGGGAAGTTTCGAGTATACATTTAGTGAATTTTAGGAGTGAAAACTGAGTGTGTCAGGTTATTGTCTTTCTTTCAAAAATGAAGAAGGCTCTCTTCCCTTATGTAGCGATATTTTATTGAATGAAAAAGAAAAAATTGCATTTCCATATAGCTTGCATTAGGGTTGTATCTTGAGTCTTTACACACTATATTAGTTGCACGTTGCTTCCCTTTGAGTAAATAACATCCATAAAATTAACACGTAATAAAATTGATTCAATATTTTTTCTTTTCTCTAGTAGCACACAAACAATAGCTTATGATAGGGTCTTGGATTAGGGGAGTGAGGCAAAATCTCCAATACCACCTGTTAGCCACCAATAAATTTTTTTCAAGCAAATAGGTGGCTAAATATATTTCTGAGTCTTCAAGAGATACATTTCCTTTGAAAAAGCCTCACTGTCTAGTGAAAAAGAATGCTTCAAAAAGCCTCTGTAATTTTCCCATTTTCACTAATTTCCCTTCATTTCCATTAAGCCTCTTTTTCCCCCTTTAGAACCTCCATATCCCTCTAAAATCCTCCAAAATCCTTTTAAGCCCCTAAAAATCAGGCTTAAAACCCCTTTTCCCCTTTATCAAAAGCCAAAAAATTCCTCGGAAATCACTCATTTTTGCTTAAAAAACCCCATTTACATTTGAGGCCTTAAGCCCCTTTCGGCTAAGCCCCTAACCACTTCCCCACATATGACCCACGCCCAAGACCTGGCGCTAATCGCAATTGGAGTTTCCTCTTGGCCTTTTCCATTTTTTAATTGAATTTTCCCGATGCATTGAACATTTGTTCTATTGGCCATGGATTTGATCTGAGCCGTCGATCTTTACAAGATCCGACGATCAGCGCTAGTCGTATCATTTCCGCCCGTCGCCTCTCTCCATTTTCTTCCTAATCCGACGACCCTCGTGTAATCGCAACATCAAAATCTCGGAGTCTCGACCCCCTGCCTTGCTCCGATGTGATTAGATCTACACCGTTCCTTCCAATTGATCTAACGGCTCTCGTTCATCCCGCCCATTCGCTTGCCCCTTTGCCTTACCGCTTCCTCTTTTAATCTTGACCGTTCATTTCATAGATCCGACGGTTGAGATCTAATCTGCCTTTGACCTCATCCCACCTAATCGCTAATGCACCTTTCTATATCACGCTGCCACCTCAACCGTCAGATCTCTTCACTCCACATCCAACGGCCAAGACGCATATCGCGTAAATTTTTCATCCGTGCTTTAATGTTTTAAAATCATGCGATGTAAGTAGTTTTGGGAGGACACGTGTCATGCAGCGACATATATCACGTTTTTTTGGGAAATATTAAAAACCACTCCGAAGCCGTGCGACACCGACAGTTTTTCCACTAAAACCACTTTTCCCCTTTGGCTCCCAAAAGCTCCATCATTTAATCCCCACCGTTGATCTCCTCCTGAAATCCAATGGCCCATAGTCAATCTCCCTCCGCCCTTCGGGTCCCACCATTCAAAGCCTCCGATTTCATTTCATTTCACTCATTTTCCTTTGTAATCTGCCCAAATCTAAACTTTTATGTTTTACATTAAAAGTTAATTTTTCTGCCTAACCTTATAAAGCAACCCCACCGGTGAATCCTGACCGTCGATCACCACCATCAGATCTAATCCAACAGTCTAGAACCATTTTTCACCAGATCTCCATCAGACCGATTTCTCCTCTGTTCTTTCACAGTTTCCTCTGTTTTCTTCGCTGCAGACACTGCTTCCACTGCTGTGCCACCATTTCCACAGGCCTCCACAACATTCCTTCCCTCACTCCCCTGGATTTCATAACGAGTTTATTGTATTGTGCAGGGATTACAGAGCGATGAATCCACTCTGTCTCTGCAGTCACAGTCACTATGACTCAGAGCACAGAAAGACCATCGGTGAAGCGGCAAAGTGTATTAGTGACAAGATTAAGAGATCTAAAGCACATTATTGAATATTAAAAGATGTAATTCAGTGATTAAAGGATGAAAATACAGTAGAAGACCAGAAGACAGATATTAAGCCTAATTCAGCCTAAAACACAGACCTGAAAGTGAATTAAAAGTGTTTTAGGAAAAGAAAAAGACATCTGTCAATCCGAGAAGGACTCCACCACCATAGCAGAGGCCAATTGAACCCTCTCCAACACCAAAATCCAACCTCTCCAGCTACCAAAGGACAACTGCAACCTCACAGAAATCAAAGAAGGCCTATTTATTAACAGAGCAGAGGATATTTGCCTGAAGACAGCTAAACAGTTATTTCAAACTGTCAGCAGAGTTGTTTTAAAGATAAAACAACCCCAAAGGTAAATTTTCTCATACATTAAGCCTCAAAGAGCAGATGCAGAAGTTATGGAAGTATGGGAAACCTACAAATTTCTATCCTCCTTGCTTATTTCAAAGGTCAAAAATAGACAGTCAGAGTACAAGTGCAAGCAAAGGACCATTAAATGAAGCATGGGGCATGAAATTTCTTACCCATCAAGCCTCCCAGAGGCCAAGAAACATTAAGTCCTTCATTTAATTGGGCCAACTATCTCTTCTACTACTTCACTTCCTCATTCACAAATAAATATTCATCGAAAATCCATTATAAAGGTTGTTGGTTGATAGGGATTTTTCGACTGTTAGAACCGTTATTGGGGGAAGTAGTTTAGTAGTTTGTAATTTAGTAGGCTGGGAGGAGAAGTTTGGAATGTAATAGCCATTGAGCTCAGAGTATGTGACTGGTTTTTCACATCAATTGAACAAGAAAATTTCACAGGATCCTGGTCTATATTTCTGGTGATGTTTCTCTTACTGCAATTGTTTCATTACATCATTCATGCTGTCCATTTATTCTCTGATAAGAATCAGTAAATGAGGCTTAGGATATACCCCTGCATGGTACCCTAATGCTTTCCTTCTCTTCTTATCTTTGATGTTTTCTGCGTATTGTCTATCTTAGAACGAATTCATGTAATTTAACTAGTCAAAGATGTTGGTATTACCCATGCTTACTGATGTTTGAATTTGGGGTTTGTTGCTTAGATGTTCTTGTTGGGTTTAAGCTGGAAGAATTGGGATACTGGGGATTTAGTGTAAGCCCTATCCACTTGGGTCCTTTTCCAATAGATTTGCCTTTCCAAGATCCCTTTGAGCTAGTGTCAAAAGCATTGAAGGTTAAAAGTCCTTCTCTGATATTAGGCCTCGCTCTGTGTTAAATCTTAACTGTTTTTCCCTTTGGAGTATGCTGAAAGTAGGCTTGGAGTTAAATGACCTATAACCTAATCTTAAGCTACCCTTTGTGTCTTCACTGAGAGTTGCCTTTGAGGTATGTCAAAGCAAGTCTAGATTTAAATGATATCTGACCTGATCTCCAGACTGCAATTGGGTTTCTTTCTTTCTTTCACCTTCACTCCTTAATGTTCCATTTCACCATCTATCTGAAAGATCCTTTAGTATAGATGACTTGCCCTATGGAAAGCCTTGGTTAGTTTTTATGAAAGTAATCCCCTTTCATGACTCCATAGCTAAATGGATTGACACTTTCTTGACCTATTTTCTTTTGTCGAAACATCCTGCTGCTTTGTTCCTTTCACTCCTATGACCTTCTCAGTTTATGATCTCCAACCCAACAACCAAACCAATTTAAAAGACCCTTGCGCTTCATACCTAGCCTAATACCTCATATTTGAGCTTCAAAGATATATCATTCTTTGTTTTCATAGAGAGATCCCTCTCTGGATCCAGGAGGGCTAGATTTTAGGATCCCAAAGTGGTTTTAATGTTGTCTTGTCTTTTGGTCTTGCCAATCTGGCCAAAACACAGGAACCCCATCACAATGGCGACTCTGCTGGGGAGATTTCTGAGTGTTTTCCATCTAATACATCCTTAGGCTCTCAGAAGACCCATAATCTCTGGTTAGATTGGTATTCAACTGCTGATGGTGGACAACAACCTGCTTCAAACAACCAACATTCATCCACCTGGCGACTCCACACTCTATAACTCCTAAAAAACAAATGACTCCACTGGTAGAAGACCCTAAACTGGTTGAGAAGATATAGTGACCTCCTCTTACAAACATGGATCCAAGCATGGACAGAGAAGCAAAGCTAGATTATTTGTCAGATAGATTCGCAAGAGTGGTAAACATTTTTGGTGAAATAATGGTGAAGGTGTATGAGGCCAATTTAAATACAAATGTTGATTATCTAGAGCAGCCAATGCCTTTTCCAGAACAAGAACAAACTCAAGACCTAGATAATGAGCAAGACATGTATGATGCTCAAGAATCTATAGAAGGTGAAGAGGAAGGTGATCAAGAACTGCCTAGTTGCCTACCTATATCTTGTACTATGTTGATTAGAAAAAATCATGACCTAATGGAAAAAGCTAATAGGGAACGCTGCTTTGAGGAAACAAGAGACCACACAAAAGATGCAGAATCTGATGTGGAAGAAGAAACTACTCATGAGCCTTGTATTCTAACCGAGTATCATCATGTTCATGAGGATTTGTTTGAATCAAAAAGAGATCAAGAAACATCATAAAATCTTCAAGGTCTCCCTGCTAGCACAACTGAAGATATTTTGGAAGAGGCTCAAGAAGACATCTAGCCTCCAAATCAGCTAGTACAAGAAACAGAGAGCTGCTACACTCTTGCTCAAAGAGACATAAGGAAATCTTCCCCTTTGACAGAAGAAGAAATAAAACAGATCATCAATAGACAACCGACCTCTGAGATCTTTTGTAAAAAAAACACCCTTGCTCATCCATCTATTGAGTTTGATTATGTAGATCTAGAAAGCTCCTCTGTAAATCAAAATGAAGAAAGACTTGCTGATAATCCAGTATGTCTGACTGGTAGCATTACTTGCTTCAGTGATTTTCCTAGTTTTGATTTGTCTGATGATGATGTTTTCCAAACAAAAGTTGATCTTGGAGAGCCATCATTGACAGATTTGTGGGAGGAAAATTAGTTCCATCAGCTTCAAGGAAGTAATGAGCCAAGTCAGCCTATCTATGATACTGATGGGGAAAGTTATGAAAGTCCAGTAGCAGATGAAGGTTCATGGAATTTTCACTTTGTTACACCTCAGATCATCAGTAGCAGTTTCCATGTGATTGGGGATCAGCAGCCTTTCATCTCAAAGGATGAGGAGGAGAATGAGGAAGAAAGTTTTGAGCAGATTGAAATTAAGGTGCCTTCTCTTGAAAAAGAGGAAGCAATGGAACAGACCCCTACTCAAGAATACATTGATATCTTCACACAACTTAGCCCACCAGAGCAAAACCTATTAGAGCTCCAAGAGGACAGCCCTGCAATTTATGATGAGTCCTCCAGTTCAGAAAATGAAGGAGACAAGGGAGATTCTTTGTCTTAAGAGACTCTTGTTCTTGATCCAGTGGAAGAGGAAGAAATCCTGATTGAAGCCTGCTTGCCAAATATTCACAACCAAGTATCATTTCAAGATCCTTATGCTCATTTCCTGTAGACACTTGAAGAAGGATCAAAGGTCATTTTGAGCAGCTTGTTGCAGACAACAAGAAACATTTTTGAAGATGTTGTTAATAAACAAAGAGAATGGGAGTGGCCCTTCCTATCCAGCATTCTCAAAGAGATGAGAAGAAAGGACCAGTCATGGGATCATCTAATTGACTGGATGTATTGGAAGAGACTGTTTATAAGCTAGACTTGTAAAGATTCTAGCTAGAGTAGGGTAGGTAGGAAAATCTCAATAAAGCTCAGTCTGTGAGCATTTAGTTAGTTGTTTTAAATTTATGAAAAGTTCAGTCCATGAGCAGTTTTGTCTTTATGTCATGGGCCCACAGCAAACCAGACAGTCTAATCCTGGTTTGACTGTTTTTCAATTTCTGTCTTAGAATGTAGAGAAATAAATCTGCTAGACAGTTTAATCCTAGCAGATAGTAGTTTAGGTAGAGAAGCTATGAGACCAACTATCTAATTTGGTCCCATGGAGTAATAAGGGTAGCAGTAGAATAAGTTTATTTTCTTGTTTGTAAAAAATTGATGATGTAAAGGGTCTGCAAGTCCAAATGCACCCAAAGGAAAAAATGTTAGGACAATAGTATGGGTAGGTAGTTTTTTGGGAGAATATTACTGCTGACATAATACCTTCATGATTGTGGAAGTTGATACAAGAAAAGAAAAATATGTGTCAAGTACTAGGCATCTGGGCTACTCCAAAGATCATTTTCAGAGATTCTTGACACCTTCAAGAAGATGCCATCCCCATGTGGAGACACTGTTAGCCACCTATAAAGTTTTGTCAAGCAAACAGGTGGTTAAATATATTTTTGAGTCTTCAAGAGATACATTTCCTCTGAAAACATATCACTCTTGAAGCCTCTATGTGTTTTTTCCTTTGAAAAGATCTTCACTACTGCTTCCATAAAAAAGCCTCACTGTGTAGTGAAAATGAATGCTTCAAAAAGCCTCTGTAGTTTTCCCATTTTCACTAATTTACCTTCATTTCCATTAAGCCTCTTTTCCCCCCTTTAGAACCTCCATATCCATCTAAAAGCCTCCAAAATCCTTTTAAGCCCCTAAAAATCCCTTTTACATGCTTAAAACCCCCTTTTCCCCTTTATCGAAAGCCAAAAAATTCCTCGAAAATCACTCATTTTTGGCTTAAAAAACCCCATTTACATTTGAGGCCTTAAGCCCCTAACCACTTCCCCACATATGACCCGCGCACGAGACCAGGCGCTAAAGCCCCGGGCGCTAATCGCAATCGGAGTTTCCTCTTGGCCTTTTCCCTTTGTTAATTGAATTTTCCCGATGCGATGAAAATTTGTTCTATCGGTCGCGGATTTGATCTGAGTCGTCGATCTTTACAAGATTTGATGGTCAGCGCTAGTCGTATCATTTCCGCCCATCGCCTCTCTCCATTTTCCCTTCCGACTGACTGTGGACGGTTGATCTGTCTTCTTAATCTGACGGCCCCAGTGTAATCGCAACATCAAAATCTCGGAGTCTCGGCCCCCTGCCTTGCTCCGATGCGATTAGATCTCCACCGTTCCTTCCAATTGATCTAACGGCTCTCGTTCATCCTACCCATTCACTTGCCCCATTTCCTTACCACTTCCTCTTTTAATATTGACTGTCCATTTCGTAGATCCGACGGTCGAGATCTAATCCACCTTTGACCTCATCCCACCTAATCGTCAGTGCACCTTTCCATATCGCGCTGCCACCTCAACCATCAGATCTCTTCACTCCACATCCAACGGCCAAGACACATATCACGTAAATTTTTCGTTCGTGCTTTAATGTTTTAAAATCATGCGATGTAAGTGGTTTTGGGAGGACATGTGTCATGCAGCGACATATATCGCATTTTTTTGGGAAATTTTTAAAACCACTGTGAAGCCGCGCGACACCGGCATTTTTTCCACTAAAACCACTTTTCCCCTTTGGCTCCCGAAAGCTCCATCATTTAATCCCCTCCATTTATCTCCTCTTGAGATCCAACAGCCCATAGTCAATCTCCCTCCACCCTCCGAGTCCCACCATTCAAAGCTTCCGATTTCATTTCATTTCACTCATTTTCCTTTGTAATCCGCCCAAAGCTAAACCTTTATGTTTTACATTAAAATTTAATTTTTCCACCTAACCTTCTAAAGAAACCCCACCGGTGAATCCTGACCGTCGATCACCACCATCAGATCTAATCCAATGGTCCAGAACCATTTTTCATGAGACCTCCATCAGACCGATTTCTCCTCCGTTCTTTCACAGTTTCCTCTATTTTCTTCGCTGCAGCCACTGCTTCCACTGCTGCGCCACCATTTCCACATGCCTCCACAACATTCCTTCCCTCACTCCCCTGGATTTCATAACGAGTTTATTGTATTTTGCAGTGATTATAGAGCTATGAATCCACTATGTCTCTACAGTCATAGTCACTATGACTCAGAGCGCAGAAAGACCATCGATGAAGCGGAAAAGTGTATCAGTGACAGGATTAAGAGATCTAAAGCACATTATTGAAGATTAAAATATGTAATTCAGTGATTAAAGGATGAAAATACAGTTGAAGACCAGAAGACAGATATTAAGCCTAATTCAGCCTAAAACACAGACCTGAAAGTGAATTAAAAGTGTTTTAGGAAAAGACAAAGACATCTTTCAATCCAAGAAGGACTCCACCGCCACAACAGAGGCCAATTGAACCCTCTCCAGCACTGAAATCCAACCTCTCCAGCTACCAAAGGACACCTGCAGCCTCATAGAAATCAAAGAAGGCCTATTTATTGGCAGAACAGAGGATATTTGCCTGAAGACAGCTGAACAATTATTTCCAACTGTCAGCAGAGTTATTTTAAAGATAAAACAGTCCCAAAGGTAAATTTTCTCGTACATTAAGCCTCAAAGAGTAGATGCAGAAGTTATGGAAGTATGGGAAACCTGCAGATTTCTATCCCCCTTGCTTATTTCAAAGGTCAAAAATAGACAGTTAGAGTACAAGTGCAAGCAAATGACCATTAAATGAAGCATGGAGCATGACATTTCTTACCCATCAAGCCTCCCAGAGGCCAAGAAAAATTAATTCCTTCATTTAATTGGGCCAACTATCTCTTCTACTCCTTCACTTCCTCGTTCACCTATAAATATTCATCGAAAATCCATTGTAAAGGTTGTTGGTTGATAGGGATTTTTCGACTGTTAGAACCGTTATTGGGGGAAGTAGTTTAGTAGTTTGTAATTTAGTAGGATGGGAGGAGAAGTTTGGAATGTAATGACCATTGAGCTCAGAGTATGTGACTGGTTTTGCACATCAATTGAACAAGAAAATTTCACAGGATCCTGGTCTATATTTTTGGTGATGTTTCTCTTACTGCAATTGTCTCATTACATTATTCATGCTGTCCATTTATTCTCTGATAAGAATCAGTAAATGAGGCTTAGGATATACCCCTGCATGGTACCCTAATGCTTTCCTGCTCTTCTTATCTTTGATGTTTTCTTCTTATCGTCTATCTGAGAACGAATTCATGTAATTTAACCAGTCAAAGATGTTGGTATTACCCATGCTTACTGATGTTTGAATTCGGGATTTGTTGCTTAGATGTTCTTGTTGGGTTTAAGCTGGAAGAATTGGGATACTGGGGATTTAGTGTAAGCCCTATCCATTGGGGTTCTTTTCCAACAGATTGGCCTTTCCAAGATCCCTTTGAGCTAGTGTCAAAAGCATTGAAGGTTAAAAGTCTTTCTCTGATATTAGGCCTCGCTTTGTTTTAAATATTAACTGTTTTTCCCTTTGGAGTATGCTAAAAGCAGGCCTAGAGTTAAATAACCTCTAACCTGATCTTAAGCTACCCTTTATGTCTTCACTGAGAGTTTCCTTTGAGGTATGTCAAAGTAGGTCTAGATTTAAATGATATCTGACCTGATCTCCAGACTACAATTGGGTTTCTTTCTTTATTTCACCTTCACTCCTTAATGTTCCATTTCACCATCTATCTGAAAGATCCTTTAGTATAGATGACTTGCCCTATGGAAAGCCTTGGTTAGTTTTTATGCAAGTAATCCCCTTTCATGACTCCATAGCCCAATGGATAGACACTTTCTTGACCTATTTTCTTTTTCCGAATCATCCTGCTGCTTTGTTCCTTTCACTCCTATGACCTTCTCAGTTTATGATCTCCAACCCAACAACCAAACCAATTTAAGAGACCCTTGTGCTTCATACCTAGCCTAATACCTCATATTTGAGCTTCAAATATATATCATTCTTTGTTTTCATAGAGAGATACCTCTCTGGATCCAGGAGGGCTAGATCCTAGGATCCCAAAGTGGTTTTGATGTTGTCTTATGTTTTGGTCTTGCCAATCTAGCCAAAACACAGGAACCCCAACACCAACCAAAAAAAACCTAACATCTTGTGGTAGGGAGAGAATCGATTTTCGGTGGCATGTTTTAATGGAAGCTCTTCTCACACAATGGTCAATTATGATATCACATCAAGGTCAACAAAGTTATCTACCCTACATTGTTTGGTATTAGTGGCATTGGTATACATGTATTACTTGGGGACTTAATTGAGAAGTGTACAAATCCCTTTTAGAAACCTTTCAATGGGTTTCAAGCATAATTTCCCTACTCTTGTGTGTAGACTTAGCTGGTGATTGTTCCACTAGGTCAAGTTGTTTTATGTGGTAGATCTAGTGGTGATTAATTTAGGTGCCTTACATGGGTGATGGCGAGGGGGAAATCGTTGTTGTACCCAGGGTAGATGTTGTTAAAACACACTCGAACCTTTCATGGGGTACCCCAAGGCTAATAAGGGTACTTATATCTGGCCTAAAAGGTATATTAAGCCAGGTTCTAATGAAACTATCCCAACCACATCTTCACTATAAACTAGGGCCCTGATCAGGCAAGATCATGTAGTGGCAAGATCCCTTTCTCTCTCTCTAGATTGTGTGTGCTTAACTCCTTAGATTTTCTACGGTGTGTTTTTTATTCTGAATCTAGTTGGCCATAGGGATGTCTTAATTAACTAAAATTAATAATCAAATACACCAACCATGAATGACCTAAATATTTGATATTCATGTATAATTCTAAACCTTTCTCCTGAAGAGAAAGGTCCACCAACTTGGTGATGTATGATAAATATGGAAACAAATGGCACAAAGATACTCAGGTTGAAGTGAATAACATTGGCCCTACCAATGAAGAAAAAGTATTGTCAAAGTGATTGATGATATTTTATTACAACACAAATCCACCTTTGACTCACTCTTTTATCCTTGTTTTAGTGAAACTGATACCTTACAGTGTTGAACCTTTTTGTCTATTTTATCATCATATGTCTGATGAGAGAACTGCTTCTACTATGGGAGAGATGGGTCACTCATCACCTTCTACATCGATAATCTCTAATGACATGTCATTACTATCACCTCTCAGTGTGTTGTGATCCATTCCTCCTACAACACCTCTATCCTACTCCTAGGGCATTCCACCTGTTACTCTGGTTACCCTGTCATGTTTATTGATTGTGTTTGTGTCTATTCCTTTGCCTACTTTTGCATTTGGAATGGGGGTAAACTTTGGTCAGCCAGTGGGTGATAGGGTCGCTAAACTTAGCTTATTTAAACCTACAACTAATTTACCTTACACGAGCATACCTACATCAGGAAACATGTAGGGGGGATTGACCTTTGATCCTAGCTATGATGCGGGTAATAGATTTTTTAGTAGTAGATATCAACGTTGAAATAATTCTATGTTAGGTGGGAAACCTTGCTCTAGGGGTTTGTTTTCCTTCTAAGGGGAAAGTTCACATGGGGGGACCAGCCCCATTAGTACCAATATCCGCATAATCTCCAATTCTTTTGACATCGAGTTTGCATACTGGGGCCTTCCTTTGCTGTTTGATATAATGCCATGAGTAGCCATGCTTTTCAGAGTCCATTCTTCTATAGGGGAACTTAGTCTTGATGAAAATATATTTTCACCTCATTTTTTGGCCCAAGAACTCACTTTACTAGGATGAACTATAACCTTAGTCCACATTCATATACCATTAACTATGTTATGGGGGGGGACTATATGGTCAGTCAACGGGTACTTTATTCCCTTCAAATCAATTTAACCAACAATAAATTAGATTTATAGCATCCTTGGATTTGTTGGATTTAGATCAACTAACAAATGACCACATATGCCATGATCCTAAGTGGCCACCAATGGCTACAAAAACTCCTTGTAATATTCCTAAGTTTGAAGGGAAGTTGGAAGAAAACCCATCCACACACATCACCACCTACCATCTGTGGTGTTCTTCTAATTCCTTGGTGGATGATTCTATACAATTGAAACTTTTCCAAAGAAATTTGATCGGTGATAGGGGTAAATGGTTTATTAAACTTGGTAGGGGATCTTAGAGTGTGTTTTCTTCCTTCGCCCATACCTTTTTAATAACTTTCTACTAACTTCATGAAAAGATCTCGGGAGTGACATTTTTTCTACTTTTAAACAAGATAATCCTAATCAAATCTTAGATCATATTCATGAGTGGAGGTGATGCAAGAGGTTAGTAAGAACTAGAATTCCTAATGAGGTTCTTAAATACTATTTTACCTGATCCTTATTGCCACCTATAACTAAGGATGTATCTATTGTAGGTTTGACTACTGAGGAGAAATTAAATCTATGTGCTCAATATCTTGACTTGATTTATTCTCTGTCAAGCACCCTCTATGATGTTATTCCTAATTCTCCTTGATCTTCATTTGAATCCATAATTGTGCAACTCGGGACAACACTTTGATGGTGTCATCAATTATGCTTCTTCTGATATTGTGAGCTAGTTAGTTGATCAACTAGGGAAAATGATTGTCACATCCTAAGCCACAACAAGTGAATATAGTTATAACTTATCAATAAGCACATTATTCTGAGTGGGCCACTAAGATTTTCATGATGAAGTACGCAACACCTAGGAATCCCCAGTAACCTAACAATAAAAATACAATGAACAAAGAAAAGAGCAAACCTAAAACTACTCAGGAAACTACTCAAAACCAACCTAATGAGGGTGGGGGAATGTTATAGCATCATTTTTCACCCTCATGTGATTCATGATTGTCTCTTTGGCCTTGGGCACCCATTCCCATAGACTTGAATAAAATTTCATAAAAAACAGTGTTTAAATCCCATACGCGGATATGCCCAGAATTTTCTGCGTGTATACACGAGTCCAGAGATACTTTTCCATGTATGCCATTAAAATCATTAAAAAATATATAAAAATCCCTATTTTCGAGGCTGGGTTGATGGTTATTCCCGTAATTCAACCACCCTAGCCCGTGGCCAACTATTTCCAACAGATTGAAACTACTTTGAGGGAGTATAAAAGCCCCTCATATGCATGGCCTAAAAGAGAGAGAGAAAATTATAGACATTATACTCTGTTGGAGCCCAATTCAAGTCTGATTTCCCGTGCCTCCTGCACTTCCTAGATTTTTACAGGAAACCCTTGTTTCTTGGAGATTTTCATCAGCTTATATGTCATCTCGTGTGCACAAGTCTTGAAAGAATCCTAGCGAGGCAAGGGTGGGATGGATCCGGACGATGGTCTGTTCAAAGATCGTGGAAGGATTCAGGTGATCTCTCCACCTTTCTATTATTGTACATGTTGTTCGTAATGAAGAAGAACCATTTTGTTCCCGAATTCACGTGTTAATATCTGCTTGCATATGTGAAAATATTGTTAATTAAGCATTTATTATTGTTTATATGATGTTTCACATGGATTACACTAACATTTAGGAGAGATATATGCCATACAACTAGATTTTTGTGCACGTCTCTTCTTGATTTCTAGGTTGAAGAGGAAGAAGGGTTGTTGGGGGTTTGAACCCCGCGGGATCTACATCAAACGTAGGATCTACGGGTGAGTTTTACAATCTATAATATCTAGTTTTTAGCATACAAGTTTGGTTGTGTGAGTCCTTCTTGAATAACATGCCCTGATCTGTGGAGGTTTTTGACCCAATGACCTCTAGGGAGTTATTTCAAATGTGATCCTGGCGACCTAATCGGGGAGCTTATTCGCATCTCCTCCCTCTGCTATGATTTCACCGTTTTACAGGTTTCGATAGTTTTAATCATTATTTCCACCCAAATAGTTTTTTTTCACGTACTGCGATGGAGCGTTAGCCAGGCTTGATCATTTTTATTTTTCATTATTTACTTTTCCATACGCTAGTTTTCCTCTACACAAACGTGTATACACGCAGGTTTGGTGAAAGGAAGTCACGTATATGCGTTTTTCCTTTGCCACAGTTGCGTATGCACGCATGTTTCAAAACTGCTAAGTAGTGTATGCCTGAGCAAATTTTGAAATTTTTGATTTTTTTACTTTTTGGTCTTGTCTGCCTGTGGGGACCTATTCCTGCAGTGTCCTTTTAGTCTCTGGATTGTGTTGAAAGTGGTTATTAGTCTTTTTCTCTCTTGTTTGGTTGAAGACTGGCTTATTTGGCAAACCTTGTTTTTAGTGCTTGCATTTCTGGTTCGAGTACCAAGATCTCTTTCTGGAGATTCTTGGTTGTTCTGCTTAATCAGGACAGAGAGCTTCTGCTCATATGCTCTTTCCTAACTTTATGTCTTGCTTTGCACTTTAATTTTTGCCTGCTTTTTGGTTGGTTTTCTTGATTTCATTTGACTAGGTCTTGTTGCAATTTTTTGAAGAGTCATCTTTGGGTCTTTGAAGTTTTGTTTGCTGCAAGATTGTGCTATTCTTCTGGGCTGAGTTACTGAGTTTCTTGTCTCCCTTTTGCTCGTATAAATCTTGCTACTAAGTGGCACTATAAGATTTAGAGAAATTTTGTTGAAGTTTTGCTTGAAATTCAGAGGTTGTTTGGCTTGGGAATTGGATAGTTCTTCTTGGTCTCTTTGAAATATTCTTTTTATAAAATTCAAAAGCTCAAAAACATTTTGTTTTTCCATTGCATTTGTTTTGCAATTTTGTTTTGGTTTCTTTCCATCTTTTGAAGCCTTGTTGAGATTTCTTACCTTCGGTTTCTGACTTGATTTGGGAAGGGAAATTTCATTGGTTTCTTTCTCTTATTTCGAGCATATTTTGGTGTCTTTATACTGAGAGTTTCTGATTTGGGAACTAGCTTTGTGGACAACAGGAAAAGTGATAGAATTGGGGGATTCTTGGAAATTTCTCTTTGCTTTGTTAGATTTTGCATCTTAGAATTGGCATGCTCTTAGTAATTTGCATTAGGTGCACTTGAACATTTGTAGTCTTTTTCATAAATTTTGCGAGTGTGAGGTTTGATATCTGAAAAGAAAAAATAGTCTCGTAGAACCCGTGTAGAAATTTCTTTTCATCGAAAGGCAATTACTGCATCTGCATGGAGTTTGGTTTTCATTAATTTCTTTTTTGCGTAATAAAACATCACGAGTTTCATTTCCATATTCCCATGACTTAACATAACAGCCAACTAAAATAAGCGCATTAATTTAAAAACAACTAGCAAGTTTTTTATTAAGTGTCATACATCAACTAGCTAGGTTGTAGGGCCTTGGATTAGGTGAGTGGAGAGTTAACTCTCCAAGGCCGCTCAAACTAAAACATAGAAGTTTATTAAATGAGCGAAATCCAACACCATTAGATGGACTGGGAAAGCTCTCCTCCAGAGAGTCAAGCGCGAGGGGAAGTGAAGGTTGAGCAGAGAGATACCCCCTCTCTGATTTACTGGATCTTGCCTTAAGATCGTTCCGCCCGGCTGCTGACACAGATTGGTGCCCTTAGTTGCCATTCCTAGGTACCACACAGGTGATTGTGGGGGGGAATACCAATGGTACCTGAGACAGACGTCGTATCACTTCCAACAGTACTTCTGGAGGGTGCCCCGGTGAAGCTTGGGTACTTGCACCGGCAAAGGCTGTTGTTAGGAGGTCGGCGTAACTGTTTCTATTACCTTCGCTAGTAGGCCTGGGCCGTAATTATCCCAGACTACTTTCGGGAGGTCCTATTTTTCACTTTCTCGTATTTTGGTGTCTGGTCCTAATCACCCGGAGCGGAAATACCTGAAGGCTGCTTGCTTGGTTGCATCTTAGGGATTTTTTGTAGTGAGTGCTCTTTTCTCCTAGCTTGCTTAGCTTTATACTTTTTTCAGTCTAATTAATCTGTTAAAGTGGCTGATCAAGTGCCTCGTCGATCGAGGAGAATCCAGGGGTTATCTCCCGAGAGGGCTGAGCCTTCTTCAAGAAGGCGTAGCAGTAATATAGCAGTTGAATATCACCCAGTGGTATATGACGCAGTGGAGAGAGATCCTCCACAAGGGCTTGAAGGTTTTGTAGTTGGTTCCGAAAGGAGCGCTCTGATCACCTTAAGAGTCTTATTTCCGCGAGAAGAAGAAGTAGAAGTAGGGGAAGTATCTCAACTTTCTGAGTCACTTCCATCTCCTCTTCCTCCTGATTATCCGTTTGTTATTGAGTACATCGGACCTGAGTCTGCAAGACCAGAAAGTCCTTATCCATCTCATTCATACCTTTCGATGGCCATGACTGGGAACGCAGCTACGGCTGTGAGTGCTGCAAGCATTCAAACTCCTGCTTCAGTGGAAGGAGGAGGCACAATTGCTATATCTTCGATTACTTCTAGTACTGTTGTGTTTGGCTCTAGCTTTTCCCAAGCACAAGATTCTCAATCTGGTCCCTTTTGTTTTGGAATGCCCATTAGTGGGATTCCTTCGTTTTCCTTTTCCGCTGTTGCAACTGCGTCTGCACCCATGTCTTCCATGGCTAGTGGGTCAACTTCTTTTCAAGGGTTCCCCTTCGGAAGTGGGCATTTTCCTAGTTCGAATCCTTCCTTAGGGTCTTTTCCTTTTACTTCTCAGACTCAGAGTTTTAACCATTGGTTTGGAGGTCAGAGTTCGACTACCTTTACAAGTTGGAACCCTGTATTTACGGCAGTGGGGGCAGGGAATTAGTTTCTCGCTGGTCAACAAGGGAATGTTTCTTTCCCTTCATCGAGTGCTTATCCAGCTTTTTCCTCTCTTTCTAACGCTTGGAACCCCTATCAGGGGGTTTCCTCTTTATTCACTACTTCGGGGGGGGGGAACTGGTCTGGTCTATGGTAACTCTACGTTGGGAGGGGGTCCTTCTCCAAATGCTGGGTCCTATGGCCCAACATCTTCTACGAGTTCTTTCTGGCAACCTGGTGCCTCATCAAATCCAGGTTATTATTTTCAGAATGTTGGGAATTCATCCCACCAAGGATGGAATCCTCAGGCTCCTCCTCGTTTACCTTTTCTGGCAACGTTGAACTTGCCAGATTTGTCGAAATTGACGAATGATCCGATCCGATATAGTCCGAGGTGGCCTCCGGTTCCTACCAAAATACCTTCAGACATTCCAAAGTTTGAAGGCAAGAATGGAGAGGACCCGGCTGATCATATCACCACTTTCCATTTATGGTGTTCATCTAACTCCCTGATCGAGGATTCGATTAGGTTGAGGTTGTTTTAACGCACCTTGACTAGAAACGCTGCCAAGTGGTATATTGAGTTAACTGGGGGCAGTTTTGCTACTTTTGGAGATCTGGCTACTATATTTCTAAATCATTTCTAGTTGCCTGTCCGTTATGATGCCGGGACTGAACTCCTAGCTAATTTTAAGTAGGACGATGCAACCCAGATTTCTGATCATATTCAGGAATGGCGCAGAAGGAAGAGGCTCATTAAAGCTTATATTCCGGGAGAATTTCTTTTGGAATGGTTTTTGAAATCTCTGTAGGCAGATGTTTCTAAGGATGTATCCCTCTCAGGGGTATTTTCTGAGGAGCAGGCTATTTTTAGGGCCCAACAGCTTGAATTGATATATTCTCAGTCTGGTGTCCTTCATAAATATTTGCCTAGTGCTCCTTGCTCCAAATTAGACATATCCAAGACTAAACCTGGTCCTCATGGTGATGGACTTATTGGGTCGATCAATAGTGATGCAGCTAACCTGCTTAGTCAATTGCAGTAGTTGTCTATACAATCTGCTTCTTTTGGTCAGGCTGTGCTTGCTGAGTCATTGCCTTCTTAATCTTTGTCGGTAAATGTCGTTCAAACTTCTAACCCTAAAGAAAATCAACAATCCGAAGGGAAGAAGAAGGGAAAGAATAATAATAAGAAAAAGGGCAAGAATGGGAAGGGTAATGCAAATAAATCCAACGAGCATGTTGGTGAGGGTCCAAAGGATAAAAAGAAAGTGAAGTTTCCATGAAAGTTATGTGCTAGAGACCATCTTACTCACCTTTTCCCTAAAATTCAGGATGCACAGCGCTTGTTAGCTCAGCAGGGTTCTTCTAGTTCCCAGGCTGTGTTGACAAACCCTTTTCCCCAAGGGCAACAGCTAGTTGTTGGTGAAAATCAAAATACTCGGGCTTCCTCTGGGGGCACCTAGGAAGGGGAAAATCCGTCAAACATATACATGATGAGTGCTCATGCGGATATCGCCATGAGATCCCGTGATTATGGCGAAGATGAGTCTTCGAAATCCAAGGGTGCTCCCGATGGTACTGAGCCGCTTCATATTACGAAGCCTATTGTTGATCCTATACCTCAGATGCCAAAAGCATCTACCAAGCGTACGAAAATTAATCCAAATGCCAGGGCTGCCGAGAACTACTCTATTGTGGAAGATCTGGCGCAGAGTCCTTATGCCATGTCGGCTCTTGAGGTGCTCCAGTCTTGTCCAGCTCAGCGCAGTGCTCTGCTCACTGCTATTAAGGCTGTCGATCCAAAGAACTCTCTTGTGATTACATTCGATATGTCTAATTTTAAAAAGATACTCCCCCATCATATGGCTTTTCATATCAAATCGTCGTTTCGGAAATTCAATATCTTTCGAACATTTGTTGATGAGGGTGCTTCCACATGTGTGATGTCGCTCGCATGCTGGAAGGGAATTGGATCTCCCGCAGCTGTTCCATATGCTACTCTTCTGACTGCGTTTGATGGTCATTCTCACAGACCGCATGGTATTGTCCCAGCTTTGCCCATCTGTGTTGGGGGAAAAACTGTAAATATAGAGGTTGAGATAGTTGATGCAAGCTTGGACTACAACCTTCTGTTGGGGAGAAACTGGATTTATGAGATGGATGCCATTGCATCCTCATTATTTCGGGTCATTTGTTTCCCTCACGAAGGGAGAATTATTATAGTGGATCAACTGGACTATTCTCCTGTAGACCCGAATGCATCTACTGACTCAACTATTCCAAAGGTGGATAATGCCAAGCCGCCTGTTGAGAATTTAGGGGTTGGAATGTATTCTTCTTTGATGGGTACTTTTGATATTCCACCTCCTACCATTCATATAAATGCGATTTCATCCTCCAGGGCTCCTATTCGAAGAGAGTTCTTCAGAACTCATTATTTTTCGGATCCTTGGACCTTGCCTTCCCCTACCTCCACATTAGCGGAAGGTCAAGTGGGTGGAATGGCATTTCCAATGTCTGCAGCTGAGATTGCTTATCAATCTATTGTTGACTCTGCAGAGTCCATTCCAGCTTCTCTTTCTCCCGAGGAGTTGGATGGCGATGTGGCTCCGGCTTGGACACTTAGTTCTTCTTTCGCCCAGGATTTCCTTGATACCATTCTTCCATCTGAACATGCCATCCTGGAAGCTATGACTGGTATAGATAGACCATGGGATGATTTGCATCATCAGTCTTACTTTTTACCTGATTTGAGCGAAGTTGAATCAAGTTTTCCAAGTCCTTTGTCTCCTGGTCCTGTTCACCCAGTCTTGAACCCTTTAGCACCAACACAGGTATATGCTGAAGGGAACATGACTGTGATTTCTCCAACTATCCTAGTGAACATTTCCAGGGATCCCAATGTTATAGAGAATGTCTTCATCGGAGCTGAATGTTCCCCTGAAGAGATTCAGATTTACACCGATCTCTTTAAAGAGCTTAGGGATGTGTTCACTTGGTCTTATGAGGAAATGCCTGGTATAGATCCATCTATTGTCCAACATGAGATCAAGACATACGAAAATGCTAAGCCTATGAAGCAAAAACTTCGTCCAGTCAATCCTAAGAAGGCTGCAGCTATCAAAGTCGAGGTGGAGAAGCTGCTCAAGGTGGGATTTATTTTCCCTGTTCCTTTGACAGAGTGGGTTTCGAATCCTATTCCCATGGATAAAAAACAAGGAACAATTCGAGTTTGCATTGATTTCAGAGACCTTAATAAAGCATGTCCGAAAGATAATTGCCCCACACCATTTATAGATCAGATTATCGATGAGTGTGCCAGTAATGAGATTTTCTCCTTCATGGACGGTTTCTCCGGATACAATCAGATTACTATCTGTCCTGAAGATCAATATAAGACTGCCTTTATTTGTCCCTGGGGTACTTTTGCTTACAAGAAGATGCCTTTTGGTCTTAAAAATGCTGGGGCTACTTTTCAGCGGGCCATGTCATATGCCTTCCACGACATCAAACATATTATTGAGGCGTATTTGGATGATTTTGCTGCTTGTTCTCGAAAGAGAATTGATCATCCTACTCACCTCCGTCAAGTATTTGAACGATGTCATTTCTACAAGATTAGGTTGAATCCGAACAAGTGTGTTTTTGCGGTTACATCTGGTCAGTTATTGGGATTCATTGTGTCTTCGGAAGGGATTAGGGTAGATCCCTTCAAGGTTGAGGCAATACTTCGATTGCCTCCCCCGTCGTCTATTCGTCAACTTCAAAGTCTACAAGGAAAAGCTAATTTTCTTCGGAGATTTATCGTAAATTATTCTGAAATTACCAAAGGATTTATGAGATTGTTGAAGAAGGGAGTTCCATTATTTTGGGATGAATTCGCTCAGCACTCATTCGATGCTTTGAAAAAAGCATTGACCTCTGCTCCTATATTGAGTCCACCTGATTATAGCAGGGATTTCCTTTTGTATCTTGCAGCAACAGAATCTACCATTGGTATGGTTCTGGTTCAGAAGGATGATGCTCTGGTAGAGCATGTTATATACTATCTTAGTCGAGGCTTGGTAGGAACTGAACTCTGGTATACTTCGATAGAGAAGCTAGCTTTAGCAGCTGTTCATGCTGTACAACGACTCAGACATTATATTCTTCTACGAAAAACTTATGTTTTGGCAGTAGCCAATCCATTTCAATTTGTTCTCAGTAGGCGAGTGATTGGGGGCAAATACAATAGATGGATTGTGATTTTGCAGGAATTTGATCTTGAGTTTATGTCTGCCAAGTCCAATAAATCTTTAGTTTTCGCGGAATTGATCTCTGAGTTGCCTTGTGGAGAAGAGACAGTCTATGATGAATCCGTCCCGGATGAACATTTGTTTCTCATCTCTCCATAGGATCCTTGGTATGGAGATATCATTATGTATCTTCAGACTGTGAAGTTTCCCTCTACTTTTTCGAAAGATGAGCGTCGTAAGTTGCGTCACTTGGCTAAAAATTACTTGATTATTGGTGATGCTTTATACCGTTGAGGGGTTGATTCAATCCTGAGACGTTGCTTAACTCTCGAAGAAGCTGAGGCTGTGCTGAATGATTGCCACAGTGGAGCTTGTGGTGGTCATTTATCTAGGCTTGCTACAGCCCAAAAAATCTTGCGTGCTGGATACTTTTGGCCTTCAATTTTCAAAGATTGTATGGAGTTGGTCAAAAAGTGTCATCTGTGTCAAGTCTATACTCGAAAAATGCGTGCTCATCCAGCTTCACTTTTTCCAGTCATTACTGTCGGTCCCTTTACAAAGTGGGGTATTGATTATACTACTTGTAACCCGCCTTCGGCTAAAAGTCACAAGTACATTATTGTAGCAGTAGACTACTTTAAAAAGTGGGTCGAGGCTATGCCTACTTTTGGGAATGATGGTGAGACAACAACGCTTTTTCTTTTCAACCAGGTTATTGCTCGTTTTCGTATTCCTAGAGAGATTGTCACTGATCATGGCAGTCATTTTTAGAATAGCATGATGGCTGAGTTGGCTCTAAAATTAGGTTTCCAGCAGGAGCATTCATCTCCATATTATCCTCAGGCCAATGGGCAAGTGGAAGCCATGAAAAAATCCTTGAAGACCATTCTTCAAAGGACAATTAATAAAGCTTGATCCAATTGGAATATCATGCTATATCCTACACTTTGGGCATACAGGACGTCAGTGAAAACTGCAACTGGCTTTACTCCGTTTCAACTAGTTTACGGGCCGGAATCCACATTTCCCATTGAATGTGAGATTCCTTCCCTTAAGTTAGTTGTTGAGCTTCTTCCTAACACTTCTAGTCTTGAAGAATGTATCCTTCATTTGGAACATCTTGACGAGCAGCGTTGCGATGCCGCCACGATGAATGAGGAGCATAAGAAATGAGTCAAAGTTCAGTACGATAAGGCGGTCAAACCTAGGGTTTTCTCGGAAGGCGACCTCGTTTTGGTCTATGCCCAAGAGAAGGATGCCATGGGCGCAGGAAATTTTAATTCTATGTGGTATGACCCCTTCATCGTTATAAAAGTCCTTAAAAAAGGAGCATATCTCTTGGTTGATTTTGAAGGAAATGAGTTGGTGGAGCCCAGAAATGGGCTCTATTTGAAAAGGTATTATGCCTAGGCTTCGACCTGGCATTTTGATTTTGTATATAGTAGTTTTTATTTTGTACATGTCTGGTTTTTGGTCTTTGATGTGATGGTGATGTTTTTGATCTGCTTTGGCAAGTTGTGTTGCATGCCATGAGTCATTTTGGTTTCGCCGATGGTGCTAGTAGACACACCCGGAACTTGGCTTCCGCGGCTTGGGTGCTTCATCATCCATCCAGTCAGCTGTTAGTATCAAGAGGAGTCTGCATTGGTCCTACTTCCAATAATATAGCAGAGTACACTGCAGTTATTTATCTACTCTCGGAGGCAATATCTTTGGGTGGTGAGTCGTTGGTAGTTTTATTGGACTCCCAGCTGGTGGTGTCGCAGTTTAACAATACTTATCGGGTTCGAGATCCATTTTTACTCCGGTTGTTTTTGAGGGTACATTTGTTACAAAGATCATTTCAATTTTTAACATTCATTCATATTCCTCGAGCAGACAATTGGATGGCAGACTCATTAGCTAATCAAGCAATTGATTGGCATATTAATCATTCCATACAATAAAATTTAATCATCAAAAACATCATGCATTTTTATACATTTGTCACATCACATCATAAATTGCTGTATATATATCATTAGAGTGTTCAAAAAGCTATACAAAATTTGGATCCATAAGTCATACAAAATTAGGGCTTATGCCCGATCATGTTCAATATAAAAAATATACAGTCATCCGATAATCATATCTATCTACTCCTGTGGTCCCTGCCCAAAATTCATGTTCCTATTGAACATGATAACGGTGGCGACACGGTGGAATAATCATACCTAGTCGCGTGGTACTCCCACTACCCGTCTCTGGATGGCCTCAGGTAGATCTTCCACTGCAGCCATAGGCACTTGGCGAGTTAAACCCTCCAAGTTCCTCTGTACAGCATGGATGGTCCTGCCTGGGTCTTCAGTATCCACCTCGCCTCTGCGGCACTTATGCTGTGGGTAGCCCTCAGGATGGACTGGTCCAATATCTATATCATGGTCATCATAATATTGTAATTCATTTTGAATCCAATCAAAAACATGTTTGTTTTCACATTTTTTCATATATATTGAAAAAATCATAAAAATCACATAATTTAAAAATTGCAATCTTACCGATTGCACCCCATGCCGCTCCAGGTGGAAGGACGAGGTCTGGATCACCGCGGAAATCCATCTCGGCATAGGGGTAGTCCTCCACGGCGATGACTTGTTCTCCCCACCATTGGAATAACTCATCGTCCCAGGTGGTTCGGGGAACTTCACTTCCCCCCATTCTCTTCATCAGATCTGCCCATCGGGCAATTCTTGGGTCTCTTGGGCTATTGTTGGAAGAGATCACTTTGGGTCGAAGCCCAGGAATCTTCTCAAAGAAGAATGTCATCAAAATGGTTCCATAACCGAAATGTTTTGTTTTTTCTTTCCAGATGGAGGTCAGTTGTTGCTTCATATTCATTAATAGAGATGTGCACCAATCATATAGGTGAGCTAGGCATTCCACAGCTATGCTCATCTGGGTCCTAGATGCCTGATGCAAGAAAGCAGATCCTGCTACCCTGCCGATGGTAAACATGAGAATCTTCATGTGTAGATCTCTCAAATCTTTAATAGCAATCTGAGTCCCTACTTTTTTGGACCCCTCTACACAGTAGATGTAGACATAGTCATCCACAGTAAGCCCTCCCAAAGGCTTGCTGTGCAAATCTACTGGGTCTCCCCTCCGTGAGAGTCCAGTAATGAAGTAGATGTCTTCTACCTCTATGTGTATGGGCATTTGATCTATCACAAAGCAATATTCCTCTAGTTCCCAATAATTTACTAGCATTTCGAGCAACTGGACATTACTCTTCATATTTGGCATTTTGAAAAATTTGAGCAATCTGCAATTTCGGAGGATATTGAGCGATTTTTGATCTTGCATTACTTCATTATCAATTGCACTATGCTCACGTTCCCTCCAAGTGATGGTCATCCTGAAAAAATTCATTTATTTGTTCATTAGATGCATTTTTTTACATCGTCGGTTGTGCATACGTGACTTACCCTGTAGACAGTCGCGTATCATACGCGGCTTGGTCCATACGAACCCACATATGCACAGAGCCCTAAATTAAAAGAAATGTTTTTAATGGTGAAACATCAAAATTTTAACTCTATTAATGGAAAAAATTGATAATAATGATGGATTCAGAGCTTACCCGCACTACTACATTTGGCGGAAATTCTGACACTTGGTTCCGACGCTTTTGACCAAATGTCGGAAATTTCCCCAAATTTTTTCCATCCCGCCCAAAACCGTCGCTATACCGACGTTTATAGAAAAGTGTCACAATACCGACACTTAGAAAAAGTGTCGCAATTGTGACATTTGGAGGAAGACGTCGCAATTGCGACACTATAGCCCAAGGCGTCGCTATTGTGACGGTTGCCTCCAAACGTCGCAAGTGCGACACAATGTCTAAGTGTCGCAATTGCAACGTTTGGAGGCACCTGTCACAATAGCAATGCTTTTTCCGCCGTCGGTATAATGACACTTATATGCACGCTACATAAAAATACAAAACTTATATGCGCGCTACATAAAAATGATTTTATTGTTTCGTATCCATCGCAATAGCTACATTAACGTCTGATATCACGTGCGCATTCGCCCTCCACTCTTGCAGAACAACATTTGCCCTCCATTTTCCCTCAGCTCTTGCAGAACAGCATTTTCCCTCAGCATTCGTCCTCAGCGTTCGCCCTCAGCTCTTGCAGAACAACATTCGTCCTCAGCTCTTGCAAAATGGTAAGTTCTTACTGCAGGCCCTTCCTCCTATAGTAGGGTTGACTCTATTTGGGTTTTTTTGGTCAATTCCATTGGATTGTGTTAGGCTGTAGGGTCCTCTCTAGATGTCAAAAATCAAGATTCAATACCCTCTATTATCTTCATCACCCAATACAAGATTTAAATTTTTCCCAAAGAAACGCTTATTAATTTGGCAGCCATTATTTCTCCCTGCTTTAAAAACCCTACATTTAAATGAAAACAAGCATTGCATTTCAACTAAAAAAATATATTAGTGTTCAAATGTACATGTGTGCGACATTAACGTCTAATATCACGTGCGCATTCGCCCTCCGCTCTTGCAGAACAAAATTCGCCCTCAGCATTCACCCTCAGCTCTTGCAGAACAACATTCGCCCTCAACTCTTGTAGAACAACATTCTCCCTCAGCATTCACCCTGAGCTCTTGCAGAACAACATTCGCCTTGCATTCGCCCTCAGCTCTTGCAGAATAGAATTCACCCTGCATTCGCCCTCAGCTCTTGCAGAACAGTATTCGCCCTGCATTCACCCTCAGCTCTTGCAGAACAACATTCTCCCTCAGCTCTTGCAGAACAGCATTCGCCTTCAACTCTTGCAAAATGGTAAGTTCTTACTACAGGCCCTTCCTCCTATAGTAGGGTTGACTCGATTTGGGTTTTTTTGGTCAATTCCATTGGATTTTGTTAGGCTGTAGGGTTCTCTCTAGATGTCAAGAATCAAGATTCAATACTCTCTATTATCTTCATCACCCAATACAAGATTTAAATTTTTCCCAAAGAAACACTTATTAATTTGGCAGCCATTATTTCTCCCTGCTTTAAAAACCCTACATTTAAATGAAAACAAGCATTGCATTTCAACTACAAAATATATTAGTGTTCAAATGTACATGTGTGCATCACTTGTGTAGGGTATTCCTTTTCCACTTTCACATTATCCAAGAATGTGTGCAGTATAGTTCATATTTTTTGTGATTTAGATTATCTTGAAAAAGGAAAGGTAAATTATTTCCCGTGGAAAAAGAAGGTTTTCCCTTTTTACTACTGGAAATGGTACAACAAAGTTCCATTTCTACCCGAAACTCCTATGAAACAGGAACCAAATAAAGGCCATGTCCTCAATGGACATCATTTGGCTTTGAAAATGGCCATTGCACCATGTTGTTTCTTATATTACATCAAGATAGTTTCTTAGGTCATTTCTTGTTTCTTGAGATGAAAAACAACCAAAGAAATTGTGAAGATCCTTTCAAGAAATAAATGACCATTTCTCAATCATATCTCAACTATTTTTTATTTTATTCAAGGGTTGCTTACTTTGAGAGAAATTTGACACTTTTATAAGGAATATAACATAAAAACACAAAATGGGAAGGAATTGATGAGGTAGATGACCTTTAGTTGTTGTCAATTAAGAATTGATAATACACGATGCATGTTCTATACTACAAACTAGATTCCTTCCTGAAGTTAGGACACAGAGTATTGAATCAAAGTTGTAGTTTCTAACTTGTATTGGTTCATCAATCTTGAAATTCAGACATTGCATGTCTTCATTGCTTCATGTTTGAATAATTTGCATCATATCGTACAATAGGAAATTAGGAATTATGATTATTATTACTTTATGGATCCGTTAAGTTACTTTTAAGTTTGCATGGTTTAGTGTGAAATTATTCTTGTGTGCCCCTAGGCTTAGGTGAAGGAATGCCAAGGACTGAGAACCCTATTTTTTAAATGGTATTGTTTCTTATACCCAAAAACCCCTCAACATCACTTCTTATTAGTTCTTAAAAATAGTGTTGTAAACAATTTGAGAATTGATATAGCAAAATCTCGCACTTCTCAAGATAAAGTCCTAAAGCTGAAGTGTGATACCATGTGTAGTTCAATAGCCCCATTGTCTCCTCACCAACCTCTTTTCACTTCGGGCTAGCTCTCCTCCAACTCAAGGGGGGTTCTCCCTAGTAGATGTTAGGGATCTAATGGCCCAACCAAACCAAGTAAAGAGCCCCCTAACTCTCTATGTTTACTACTATCAATCAAAATATTGAACAATAGGGTCAGACATGCATCCTGAAGATAAAATTGCCAGGGTATTTTTGGGTAATTTCAAAGGAAAAGTCCCCAAACACATATAATCAAGGAATTATAACGTGATTTCAAATATTAAATATCAACAAAATCGTTTAAAGGATATTAAAAGGAAAAATGTGATGGAAGATATAAAGTGCCTTACTTAAATGCTCTAAGGATTTTTCAATAGTTGCTCCAAAAGCTTCACTTCAAGGCCCTTCAAGATCGTCTCCAACAATGCTATACCATCAGCTTCAACAATGTTGCTCCAAAAATGTCCTCAAGGTCTTCACAACAAGTTTACTAGAAGTTGCTCCAACAATATATTTAATAAGGTCTTCATTGTCAACTCGTCTCTTGTTTGGGTGCCTTAATGTGCAATGACATGTTTCCAGGATTGAATTCAATGCAAGGCATATTTGAAACTAACTCTATCTTCCGGTGTCTTATTAGAAATTATTTCAGTTTTCATTTTGTGTTTTGAAGTTTTTACATTTATAATTTTATTGCAATGTGGCAGACTGATCAGAGCAGTGCAGGAACAACCCCAAGACGGGATGATCGTAGAAAGAGGCCAGCGGAAGAACATGTAAAGTGCTAGCATTTCTCTATCTTCAGGTATTTTAGTTATTTACATAATTGAAATAATATTAATTTTGTTCAAATATGTAGACACCTAGCAATGGTACGCCTGATGATTCCCTCTTTGAGGAAGAGCTTTCTTCATCCCTATCTCCAGTGTTCTTGTTGCGAAAAAAGGCACGAGATGCAAGGTCGGAATTTAATACTTTGATAGACGCGCCTCAAACACCTGAAACATAAGAGAGGATAAAAAACCTTATGAGCCAGCTAGATACATATCAGGTAATAATAAAAAGTCAAAAGGATATTTTTTTTTGTTCTGCATGAGATGAATTGTGATAGTTTGATTTTTAATTTTTACATTGACTAAACTAACAAAAAGTTCTTTTGTATGTAGCGTTTTCTGGCACTTGCTGAATCCGGTGTTGGTGGTAGTGGGACACAAGGGCAAGATATTGCCCAACAACCCTCTTGTACACCTTCTACTCCTTTAGGTGCCAGGCAAGAAACACACCCTGCCCAAGCAGACACCCAGCCAACCGCTGAACGTTTTGGCAATGATGAGGCTGATATGGCCAACTACATTATTGCGTTTCCTGGAGCTACACGTGTCAGCTCCACAGGGACCATTAATGGCACATTGTTGGTGAACGATGAAGGTGTCCCTATAAAGCATGTACAACTCCTAGGTAAATTTTAATATTTTAACTATTTCATGTACTTTATCTAAAACATATTTATCATGATTTTTATTTTTAAATTAATGATAATATCTTCTTCTTTTTTTGTTTTATTCTGTGTAGGAAACAATGAGTTCTATAGGATTCTGGAGAGCCATGCGTTGGTAATTTTTGGCCCAACCATACGTATAGGGTGGAATTCCCAGAATTCCAACCTGAAAAAAGAACTTCTAGATTATCTAGAAGCCCTTTTTGGGGTCGGCACATTTGACAGAACAACGGTGGCTCGGGTAGCCGGCAAATATTTGAAATATACCAGGGACACCTATAGGACACAATTGCAATTTAACCCTAGATATGAGCGTCCTCTCACAGTTCCAGAGAGTGAGTGGAGAGCACTCATCATCCATGACGAAAAAGAGAAAAGGGCAAAGAAAGAAGGAAAAATGCCAACTGGACCCGCAAGGTAAATTACAACTTTAATTCAATAGCTTTAATTTTCTCTATGTCTAAAATAAAAGTGTGCTACGTCATATCTGACTTCAATCTTTTGATGCTAGGTTGCCTGACACCTCAAAGGCAAGCAAAGTTAGGATTGAAAAAAAGGGCCATCACAAGCTAGGCCAGCGCGGCTACTTGAAATTAGCTGCAAGAATTGTAATTAAGTAGCTAAACATCTTATAATTAATTGTATCGCCTTCCAACGTTTTTGTAATCCTATCAAATATGATTAAAAATACACAATCATATGTAATTTAGGGTGATGACTTCGGAATAGAAACTACAGAGGAAGATAAAAATATCACTTTCCATTTCGGCTATCAAGCCGTAGTTGAACATCGCAGAAGCTTGGGGCAGGTCCCAAGATCCAGAATGCCTGATAAGGTAAAACATTAACCTTTCAATATGTTTGTTTTCATCCATAAATTTAATGTCTAACAACTTTGTTTAAATCAGGGGAGCAGCACTACCGACGAGGAAAATAACCCAGTTTTAGAGCCAGATGTAGATGATCCTCATGTGCAACCTGATCATTGTAGTGGGGACCAGGCCGAAAATGCTACTATCAGTGAGGGCCGTGACGGTAATTAATTTACACTTATAATTTTTTCTAATTATACCTTGATGGTTGTCCTTATAACGTTTTTTGTTTAAATGACAGAGAATGTTTCCCTTGAGGATCTTACCACCAGAGAGGAAGACAGGGCAACAGCCCCAACGGCGACAACTGGTGCACCAGGTAAATAATCTCATTGCAATTTTTTTTATTAATATTACCGAACTAGTTCAATGATATTTAAAAACTGACAATTAAAATTTAATATTATCTGTTTTTGTAGGTGATGCCTCGTCACTAGATGAGACCAGACATCGTGACTACGCAACTAGGTCAGCGGCGACAACTGGTGCACCAGGTAAATAATCTCATTGCAATTTTTTTTATTAATATTACCTAACTAGTTCAATGATATTTAAAAACTGACAATTAAAATTTAATATTATCTGTTTTTGTAGGCGATGCCCCGTCACTGGATGAGACCAGACATCGTGACTACGCAACTAGGTCAGCGCCGACAACTGGTGCACCAGGTAAATAATCTCATTGCAATTTTTTTAATTAATATTACCGAACTAGTTCAATGATATTTAAAAACTGACAATTAAAATTTAATATTATCTGTTTTTGTAGGCGATGCCCCGTCATTGGATGAGACCAGACATCGTGACTACGCAACTAGGTCAGCAGTGCGGGTCGAAAGGCACGAAACAGGAGCAGAGCATGATGATATTGATGATGTAATTAGGAGCTTTAAAATAGGAAGAAGAAAAAGAAAATTCGATAATGTAAAATATTGTATTATTATAAGACAAACGTTACCAATGACCATACTTGGAACGTTTTTTGCGTTATATAAAAAACTCATTTATCATACTATTTTTATGTCAAGCATTAATTGCAATGTTTCCTTGTGTACTTTTTGTTGAATTGTTTTTTTATTAGTTATTGAATATTTTTTTTTTTATGCTCATGAAAGTAAAAAATGAAATATAGATTGGGTATTGGGGAATTGAGAGTGATGTGAGGGGGGGGGGAGGGGCCATAAGAGCTTCCACCTTCATGTGGTTGGCCCTGTTTAGTAGAGAATAATTTATTGGAGCGATTTAATCTTGGAGCAAACCTCCCTCGATCCAGCGTAGCAACAAAAAAGTCACCGTTGACTTAGTTGCTACTCTTTCAGATCGTGGGAGGCTTGTTCCAAGTTCATGCGACTCCAATAAATTGTTCTTGAAACGAAGAGGAGCTTATTCAAGTATGTTTTGACATTTTCAACATATGTTCTAACATTATCATAAGAATGCATCTTAGAGTAAAAAATACTACATCAATTACTTGTATTTATTGTATAGATAATGATGGATTTTGATTGACTTGGCAGTGCAGGTACAAATCCTCTTGCATCATGAGCAATACAACTTTTCAACCAGGGTCATGTCCAAGATATTTTTGCTTGTGTGCTTGACCAGGTTCGTAATGTCATATTTTGTAAGTTCCTTTACAGTAAATTCAATATTAAGCTTGTTCATGATTATTATCTAGGTTTTTTGTATGTGTTTTTTCATCTATTTGATTGTAAGAAACTCTGCATGTTTCTTGTTGTTCACTATGATTTCTCCCATTACCACTCCCAGGATGAATCCGACTTTATTGTTACATAGGTTACTTTATTGTTACTATGATTTCTCCATTTACGATTTCATAGGTTACATCATGTAAAGTTGTCAATATCAAGTTGGTGATGAGCTTTAGTTCTCCAGATTTGGGGCTTTTCTGATATTTTCTCCCTCATGTCATTCCTGCATCACCTCGTTGTTTGATGCAAACCACAAAAAATTTCTCCAACAGCTCTTTTTTCCGAAAAAGTCAATATTACAACAAAGTATAAGAATCCACCCTCAATACTCTAATTGAGGGAGTATTTATACAAAAAATTATCAAAAATATCTCATAACAAATTGAGATATAATCTAGGGTGACTCATGAATAAGTTACAATAAAAGTAAAGACAAATGGTCTCGTAGATAAGATAAAAAGTAACTGATGTTGTGTTGTTTCCTTATTTTGAGAATGTGCTGGAGGCAGGCCCTATGTTTTGGCCCGTTGCTGTCATCCTCAGTAATTCTGTTCTGACTGCCTTGCTTTACTGATACTCTTTGTTTTCACTGATACACTTTGACCTCTGTTTATTCTTTTTATCATGGTATACTGTAGTAAATAGGCAAAATTTCATATAAGGATAAATTTTACAAAAGTTTCAATAGTTCTTCCCACCATTTACCTTCTGGTATTCTGGTCCGTTGAAGTTTTCTCAATGTTTCATCAGCCTCAGTATATCTGAAAAAGGTAGGCTGAATTGGAAACAAATGCTTTACTTCATGCTCAAGATAAAATAAATTTTCCAATCTGTCATGAAGATTTTTTCCTGTTGGCAATGCTGCTTCTGATGTACTGGTTGAAGAATTGGCTTGATTGTCAGCATACTTGTCCAATTTTTCAATATAGCTTTCAAGGTCCATTAGTTTATCCTCTGAAACTATAGGACTGAGCAATCCTTTTTTCAACAAAATATCAAATCTTTCTTTGAAGGCAATGATTTCTTCTTGCATATCTGAGCACCTTCGTTCTAGATTCTGCATAAGGGTTCTCTTAGTAAAAACTCTTTTTATTTCCAAAATTGTTCCGGTCCTGTCCTGAATACCAAGTTCTACATGTTGGTTTATGGTTTGAGTGTTTAGAAACTGTATGAGTTGATTGGCTTCCTCGGGCCTATTTCCCAATTCTTCTCTTGTACTTTGAACTTCTTCTATAGCCAATTTGACTAAATCATTTTGTTCATACATAATCTGAATTGAAGACCAGACATCCTTTATTGATTGGATAATGTTGTCCCAAAGAATTTCATTTATTTCCTTTAAAGGTTTCTCCAATGTAAGATCCTTTTCCAATGCTTTAACCAAATTTTCTAATCTTTTGACCTCTTTTGTTTTATCAGCAACGCTCATTTTTGAGAGATCATATCTTTGTTCTAAATTAGTAAGCTGTAACTTTGTGTGTTGGAGTTCTATTACATGAAGTTTCAATTCATTCATTGACTTTATTAATTCTTCAGAACTCAAATTGGAAGTATTTACCTGTAATAGCTCTGTTGGCTGACCTGTTGTGGATGTACCTGTACCTGTAATTTCCTCTGTTGTTGATGTAGGAATAGTAGACTGCTTGTTCTTTAATGCCTGTTCAAGCTCTCTTTCTGTTTCATTTAGTTGCTCATTCAGTTTCAAAAGCAAGTCCATCATTTCTTCTTCGGAATTTTTCTTTATCATCTCTTCAGTTTGTGGATGTCTTGAAGCTGACAATTTCAACTGCTTTCTCAAAGCTGCAATATCATCATCTTTTTTCTTGATTAGGGCCTCTATACCTTTGACATCTTTAGGATTGTGACCCAATCCAATGATTATTTCCTCCAATTTCTTTATCCTGTTGTCTTTGGCCTGAGAAGAGGCTTTTTCAAGCTGCAATTGTGCATTAGTGTTCTCCAAAGAATCCTGCAACTTCTGAGTTGCCATTGCTTTATCGGTCAGAGTAGAATAGATCATTTCACCAGTCTACTTATGTAACTCAATCCGATCTAAAGGATGAATATCCTTTTCTAAGACTTCAAAATTTGTTCTAATATAATTTGCAGCTGTTTGAGGCTGCTTCACTTTTGGTTTGAAGTGACTCATTATCATTTTGCCTTGCTGAATGTCATAAGATGACATCAATATTTCTTGATTCTTAGGAGCCATCTTCAAATACTGATTGTAAACCTGGAGTCTTAGTGGATCATTCCTGGCTTTTATATTGATAAAGGTTTTCTTTATATCTCCTTCATCTTTAACTGGTGGTTTGAAAGAAGATATTTCAACACTCTGTTGCTTTTGCAGCTCTTTTCTCTGTAAAGTAGTGGATGCCCCACTGACTGTCCCTGTTTTTTGACTATCCAAATCTTCTCTCTAGCTATCAGGGAATTTCCTGAACAAAATCTACTTCTGGAAGAGGATTTCATTTTTGTCTTTTAGCATGAGGTTGTTCTGAAGATCCACCAACAGGGGTAGCAACTTTAGCATCTCTCTTCTTGCCTTTTTCTATATTGATAGGAGTTTGTAAAATTGAAATTTCTGGCTCATTGATCTGAATAGGAGGAATTTGTACTTGACCCTGTTCTTTAGAAGTCTCAGGTTGCTTTGTCATTGTGAATTTTTCAAATACTTATATGTCATGATCCTTTTCTTTTCCTTTAGATTGTACTGTGGCCAATGCACTGATCTCCTATAAATTTTGCTGAGAAGTCCCTACAGAAGAAGGACCAATACCTGGTATCTGCACCTGTCCAAAAGAGTCTAGGTCAAGTATTTTCTCAAGGTATTTCATTAAATTTTCAACATTGACCTTCTCACTATCCTATTCTACCAATGTTCCTTCCATCCATTCATCCATATTGGCATATTGTTCAATTTCTAGAATTTTGTGATGAATGTATGGTGATAGTTTATTTTTCATTCTTCTATCACAGATATAGCTATATGGGTCATAAGGTATCTAGTAAAAACTTTTTTGTAATCTGAGATATTCTTCTAAGATTCTTTCTGCTTCCGTTCTAGCATCTCTAGAGTTACAAACAAAGGGACCTAATTGACTTTTGATCCTGAGTTGAGCCTTTTTCTTTGCATTGCAGAAATGAACTATATCTGAGTTAATCATCTACCTGAAATACTCTAGTGCAAAGAGTCTCATGGGGACATATTTGGGCAACTTGAATGGGCACAATTCACATCCATATATTCCGATCTCAGTGTGATTTTGATACAAGTACCAGTCACCTACCCTATATTGTTTTGAGAGCTGTAGAATTTTCTTGATTTCATTATTGACTCTAGGAGGGGAAACTCCTGTTAACAAAGTGGTTGTAGGGTGTACAAATAGGTCAATAAACTCATTATAGGAGTAAGGAGAATCAGAGGAATTATGGGTGATGGCAGACCAAAATATCATAGACCTAGGATTTCCTTTGGCATCAAGTTTCTGAACATGGAAAGGGAAACTTTCTGATTGGTAATAAATCATGAGATGATATATAACAGAAGAATATTTGAACACTTTTTCATTCTCAAATTTCATGAACTGATCATGGATTTTATCAGCAATGTAGGATGCAAAATCATACTTGACAGCAGGGGACTGTCCAGGGGTAAATATAGACAACAATACTAGGGTTAATTGATCAACATATTCACTAGTATTGAAACCCATGATAAATGATATCATATTCAGAATAAGCTTGCCCACATCAGTGAAAAAAGTATAACCATAGGGGGGAGGGCCTTTGGGTTGATGCTCTGGTAACATGAAGGTTTGACAAATGCGATTTAACTCTTCATGGGACAAATTGGCAGACTTTTCAAGTAATTCTCCCATGGACAGGGGAGTGAGGGCTTGACCAGGTTGAAATTGCAGCATTTCATTTATCGACTAAGTAGTGATTGGGAAAAGGATGTTCTGACTCAAGGACAAAACTGCTCTTTGATTGGGGTCATAGTTTGCATGGCAGTAATGAATTAACTCAGGAAAAATATGGACTGAGGGGAGAAGATACATGGGGAGATTGGATTCCCATAATCCAGTAATATCAGAACTGTTTATAAAGTTATCACTGCAGCGGAAAAAGGTTCGAAGAGGATTATCACTAAGAACGAGGTCTTTAATTTGAAAATATCTATCTGCTAGGGGCAGATATTCTAAATCTCTGTGAGGGGCATTCAAAGGTGCGACGTTCAGAGCCATTAGAACCTCCATTTCTGGTTCTTGTGGATTCATAAATGAATTTCGGGTTTTTGTGAAGAACAAACACAATTACAAGTTTTGGGAATGCAATTTACAATTATGGGGATTGAACGAGACCAAATTGAACTCTGTTTCTGTCTTTCGTGCGGAATTTAAAACAAAAGCTAGGATTTCACAGAGTTTTAACGGGAATTGGGGTAAATACCTGTTTTTTGGGAGATGAATAGTGATTAAACAAGTACAAGCTATGGCGTACGAACTCTGGATTACTGGTATGCAATTGTCTTCAGCAAAATACAGTTGATGGCGCTTGACAGTTTGTTTTTGAAATTCTCTGCATGAGACTTTGGTCGTTCACAGAATAATGAAAATGATGCGGGAAAAATTGTTTTATTCACAAAGTTCAAAGGGTGACGGGGTTTTTTTATTTTATTTAATGAATGACGTCAGCAGGTACGGAGGATGAGTCACGGGAAGCAAGCAGTAAGCGGTTTCCATTGCACCGCTTTTGGGGAAAAGTGGTTTTGGGAGGAGGGCGAGCGATTCCATAGAATGATTGATGCGTGGCATGGCACTGTTTGAAAACCACCAGGCCATCGCGCGTTATTGTTCGAACGCGGATGGCTAGCGATATCATTAATAACCGTTGATCTCAGATGGGTTGATCGAACGATGATGGGGACGTGGAAGTGACGGGGATTTAATATGGAGGGCCCGACGCAATTAAACGTTAATTAATCTCATCGAGGGGAATATGATTGGCGGAGTTAATTAATCGTGAGGATTAATCAATTTGTTTATAAAAATGCAGGAAAGTGATCGGGAAATGATTTAACCAAGGTTAGCGTGTAAAGGAGGTATTGGAGATTTTATAAAGGGTTTATAGTTTTAACCTTGGGAAAGGGAGTCAGGGGATTAAAATATACAGGGGAAGAATTATTTTTGTATTAAAACACGTAATAAAACATGTTTTAATTATTTTTTCAATATACTTTTATTATATGATAATTAAATCAGATTAATTTAATTACCATAGGGGGCGGAATTTAATATTACGATATATTTAGCCAAAGGGGGCATAAAGTGGGTTTTTTATTTAAACATGTGGGAATAAATAACTTTGGCTAAAATTTATTAATGGGTTTTTGGGGATACTATATAAAAATGAGTTATATATAATAGGAGAAGGTTATTTTTGTAAGGATTTAATACATAAAATCAATGTTAATATGACAAGGGGACAATGTAAACTAAAAATACATTAATATAACTAAGAAAGTGAAGATTTAAAATAAAATTGCATTATAATCACTTCATCACTTAGACTTAGAATAAAATGTGATTTTGAGGGTTTTTTATGAAATAATGCATAATTTTCCTAAGTAAAATCCCATTTTACTTAGGAAAAGATGTTTAGAAATGAGTGAATGTTATGAAGAATGACTTCAAGTACTTAGGCTTTTCCAATTATTGGGCCAAGGGTCTGGTCCCTCCAAAAGTCAAGGAAATGCCTTGAGCCCCTCTAATTTTCAAATACCTTAGTACTTAGGGGAAATTAGTGAAATCTTTAGGGGAAGATGAGAAGGGAAGTTAATAACTTTGACTTTGCTTTGCTTTGAATTCTTCTAGTATAGTGTCTGCCTTTGCACTTTGTGATGAAAGTAAATATTAACACATTTAGAGTCATTGTCCATCACATGCAATTCTGCAACATCATCTACCTACCCTACCTACTTTACTCTACCATTTTTTCTTCTTTATTAGGGTGCACTTAGACTAGCAAACCCTTATCACACTTTCTTTTCTTTTACATGTAGAAATCTATCTAAGTCTAACCTTATTACATCCAAGGGCTCAAATTAAGCTATTGAGCTCCTTTTATTTACTCTACCTATCTAATTATCTGCCAAGATTAAACAGTTTGGTCAGATTTTATTCTCTATCTCTAAAACATGAAATTGAAAGATGAAATAGCCAAGCTTAAACTGTTTGACTATTCATAAATTGTGGCATAGGATACAAGTTGCACATAATTTTATTTATTACATAAGAGCAAAAAGTAGTGGCATTTAGACTTGCACACTTTCCTTGGCCTTTCTTTTGGTGGGGTTCATTTTCTTTTACTTTTTTGGCCATTTTTGTTCTTTTTACTCTTTGATTTTTCTTTTAGGGTATACCCTCTTTACATTTTTTAATTTTTTTTGATTTTTTGATAATATGGAAAACCTTTGCAACAAGAAAAGGTATGAACATGTTACATATCCCATCAAGTCAATCATGAAATATGACACCTATTGGTATAGGAGTCTAACACTGGCTCCACTTGGGGATGGCTTTTCCTGGTGAAAATTCAAGAACAGTAGGTTAGTTGTCCTCATCCATTGACCTTGGTGAACCTGTAAATGTCTTCTGTCTTCTGTAAACTGAAATATGATCTGAAACTAAAACAACACACAAAATTTTTCAAACCAACTTAATGAAAAACTAGCTGAAAATTGAAAAATAAAAAAAAATGCTCAAAATTCTGAGCTTATTGGCACTCATATACCTACTCAATCTACTAAAAATCTTATTGAATCAGGTAATACAAAAATGTCAATGAAGCCAATCATGTAGCTGTAACAATAAATGGATAACTTGATTTCTTGTGATCAAAATTGGAAGTATATTATGATCATGTGCCTTTATAATAAATGATATGATGTGTAAAGGCCACTTTTGATGTATTTGATCCTTATGGAGAAAACATGTTTGCAGATTTGGGATAAAAATATTCTCCATATAATCTGATATAGGATCAATAAAAGTATGATGTATGTTATTTACTTCTAGGCCTTCAATGACTGGTTGCTCAGTTGTATTATGAATATTAAGCCTTGAAACTATTTCTTCTGTCTTGTGTTTGAAAGAATAATCATCCTCAATATGCAAGTCAAAAGATAGTACAATTTCCTCTTGCTTAGGAGAAAGAAGATTTTCAAAGAATTCTTTAGGATTTCGGAAATTGTATGACTAAATTTGAGAATGAAAAAGTTTAATTTCATTTTCATAATTTTCAGAAATGATCTCAAGAACACATATTTTCAGTTTGGGAGAATATTTTCTTGATTTCAAAAGAAGAAATAAAGCTCTTAAAAAATCCTCATCAAGCTGAAGTTCTAATATCTCATCCCTCAAAACAGCTAGTGATTGTTTTGTGAAATTATCATAATTATCATCATACTGATCATGTAAGTCTAAAAAATCTTCTAAGAACCTTGATTTTCTTAGGAATAGGTCATTTTGTAATAGCTTGCATCTTTTGAGGCTCCAACTTCAGTCCTTCCTTTAAAACAATATGAACCAAATACTCAAATTATTATTTCCCAAAAGCACATTTGGATATTTTTATATAAAAATGATTGTTCTCAATAATTTATATAACTTTTCCACATGTTTAGTGTGGTATTCCCATGATTTATTATAAATATGTGTATTATCAAAGAAAACCAACAAATTTTATAAGATGGAATCAAACAAAATTGTTCTTAAGTCGAGCCCGTCGGACTTCAAACGGCGATAAACCATAATTCAAACCAAATTTGCGTTCCAAAATAGCCTGCTGATGTCGGCCAATTTTGTGACGCGAAAACCAAATGAATTCCGCCCTAATCTTTTTCGGGTCTGGATTTCCACTGCGTGAGCGGCCCAAACAAAGATCCGCTCCAATCAATTTCTGCCACGTGTCCTCAATTAAAACTTGCCCTGCTCGCGATTGCGGGTGCATTCGATGGCGTTTAAGGCGATGGGACATGGATGTGGCGATTTCATATCAATCGCATTAAGATTTAACGCTGTTCAATTAAGTTCCAAGGTTTTCACATCAAATCACATTAAGATTTAACACTGTTCAATTAAGTTCCAAGGTTTTTGCATCAAATCGCATTAAGTTTTAACACTGTTCAAGATCGGACCTCCATTCCCGTTAGCGATTCTGCATGCTCCAATATGATCCGGCCTTCGGCTCTCATTAATAATCAGAGATTATTTATGATGAGCGTCCTTCGATTGCATTGATAAAATGGCATTTTGCTATGGTTTTTCAGACGAGCCGGTTGCTGGGTTACACTACCTGCTCACTGTGACGAGAAGGAGAAGTGGCCAACTGAACTACTGCTTAGACCTTGCTGCATATCTGCATTTCTCTAAGTCTGGTCCTTGTTTGTCCTCCTCTGTTTCTTGGAATTCTGCTTCTCCGTCTCCTCTTGTGCCCACTGCTGATACTACACCCATGCTTCGCCTGCGTCATAGGATGCGTTGCCACAGGGGGAGCACTAGAGGTCAACCCCTACGCACTCCCTCCAGCCCCTCAACTGAGTCGTCTTCCCAGTCCAGTGATTATCACGCAGGTCGCTATCCAGATACTAGAAGTGGGTGGGGTCAGGTTGTAGGATCTGGCCACCGTATGGTCTCCCCTACTCCACATTTCCCCAACGCTTCACTTTCTCCCACGACGCGCACTGCGCATTTTTCCTTTAATTGCACTCTGAACTGCCCACGCATCACAGCGACAGTTATTGTGGTTTTCCGGGAGGAGGCCCAGATGGAAGAACAATGCACCCGTCCGGCGGGAATGAGCTCAGAAAAAGCCAGCCAACATTCGGGCCTTTAGGAGGGGAGCAGTGGCATGATTGTGGAGGTAGCACCTAGCGATCCTGGACCTTCCGAAGGATGGTGCCAAATCGTCAAGGAGCCGAAGGAGTAGTTTGGTTAATTTGTTTTTCTTGCTTAGCGGCCCACTTAGTTGGGCTGCTTTTAGATTATATCACTGTGCTGGACCTCTGTAATATTTCTGAATTCTGTAAACGTTCAAGACTGATTTCCCCGTATGAGGTAAGTCTTCTTAATTTTTTGATTTTTTGATGACAAATTTGCCATGAGTCTGGGCAATGTTTTTGACTTTGGTGTAATTTTATTCCCACTGTTAATAGATTAACTTTACTTAGAAAAAAAAATGTTGCCCTGTTTCTATTTTAATCATGTTTTTTGAAATACAGAGCCATGTTTATATGATTATTTATAGTCGAAGCGCTATGGGATGGTTTATTATATTAATATTTCACGGTCGAATTATGTTCATAACAATTGGAAAAAAAATGTTGCTCTGTTTCTATTTTAAACCTGTTTTTTGAAATACAGAGCCATGTTTACATGGTCTACGTATTATACTCTTTCTCTGTATATCTATAGGAACCTTTTTGCTATGAACAGGGTGGATGCTGTAGCGGGCTACTAATGGAAACAAGCGAGCCTGAACCTTACATCTTGGATGCAACAGATGGTTACCAATACTCCTCACATGATTAGCGTTTTTCTCTGTTCAAGGATTTTGGGTACTTAAATTTGTATTTGGAACAATGGACGTCGATACTCTATCTATTGCTTTACTATTCTACATACTGCTATTTCACTTTCTTATAGATGCCTCGGGAATATTTGGATGCTTTCTCAGATTGTCGATAATCTCCATGTGGACCGTTACTGGGTTTTATATCATGTCCCTGTATGTGACATGGGGTATTTTACTATCATTGTCTGGGGTGGGACTTCCACTTTTCTGGATGGATATTTGGGTTCCAATCTTCAGATGTGAAAATGTAATGACTTCATGGACTGTTTTACTTCATATAATATATTCAAAACAACGTTTTTTCTTTTGTGAAAAAAAAATGATTAATGTTTATCACTCTGCCTTCAAAACTAGCGATGCTGGTCTATGTTGCTGGTTTATTGATATGGTCTGATGGTCTTTTTATATTTTGGACATATCACACTCCTCACATGATTAGCGTTTTTCTCTCTTGCAGGGTTTTGGGTACTTTAATTTGTATTTGGAACAATGGACGTCGGTACTCTATCTGTTGCTTTACTATTCTACATACTGCTATTTCACTTTCTTATAGATGCCTCGGGCATATTTGGATGCCTTCTCAGATTGTCGATAATCTCCATGTGGACCGTTACTGGGTTTTATATCAAGTCCCTGTATGTGACATGGGGTATTTTTCTATCACTGTCTGGGGTGGGACTTCCACTTTTCTAGATGGATATTTGGGTTCCAATCTTCAGATGTGAAAATGTAATCATGGACTGTTTTACTTCATATAATATATTCAAAACAACGTTTTTTCTCTTGTGAAAAAAAAATGATTAATGTTTATCACTCCGCCTTCAAAACTAGCGATGCTGGTCTATGTTGCTGGTTTATTGATATGGTCTGATGGTCTTTTTATATTTTGGACATATCACACTCCTCACATGATTAGCGTTTTTCTCTGTTCAAGGATTTTGGGTACTTTAATTTGTATTTGGAACAATGGACGTCGATACTCTATCTGTTGCTTTACTATTCTACATACCGCTATTTCACTTTCTTATAGATGCCTCGGGCATATTTGGATGCTTTCTCAGATTGTCGATAATCTCCATGTGGACCGTTACTGGGTTTTATATCATGTCCCTGTATGTGACATGGGGTATTTTTCTATCATTGTCTGGGGTGGGACTTCCACTTTTCTGGATGGATATTTGGGTTCCAATCTTCAGATGTGAAAATGTAATGACTTCATGGACTATTTTACTTCATATAATATATTCAAAACAGCGTTTTTTCTCTTGTGAAAAAAAAATGATTGTTTATAGTCGAAGCGTTGCGGGGTGGTTTATTATATTAATATTTCACGGTCATTGGAACGCCCACAATTCATAACAAATATTGGAGATTTACTGTCCTGTTTTAAAGTTTCATTTTTTTTTAAATTGAACCCGCCGTCAGTATACCGACGCCTTGTAAGTGTCGGAATTGTGACAACTTAAAAACGTCAGAACACATTTCGTCGAAATTGCGACGGTTTACAAATGTCGGAAGAGCGACGTTCAAAACGTCGAACCACATTTCGTCGGAATTGTGACAGTTTACAAACGTCGGAAGAGCGACGTTCAAAATATCGGACCACATTTCGTCGAAATTGTGACAGTTTACAGACGTCAGAAGAGCGACGTTAAAAACGTTGGACCACATTCTAGTACTGACTGATTCGGCGAAGTTTGACCACTGATTGCTCCTGTTTTGACGAAAGAGGTTTTTTTCTCCAGAGCTCTTTTTCCCAAATCAACAAGTAAAAATGAACCAAATATGAGGTAACATGTGTATTTATGCCCAGAAATTGACAATTTTTGCAAAAAATTGTTATGCCTATTTTTTCAATCCATCTTAAGCTGCATAACCCAGATGCTTGTAAGTGCCTAGATTGGTATATTTTCAGGTACATTTTGATGAAGTTGAGTTTTTTCTGGTTTTTGATCCATGACTGCCGACCTGTCATGGCAGGTATATGATCTTCACTGGCATATAGGTTAGGAAATCCACTTTCCATTGCATTTTGCATACTAGCCTCCATTCTAATCACTTGCCATAGGGTCGATCCCATCAGGTCATGAGTATTTCACCCGTTTCACTCGTCAATTATTTAATCATGACTTGGTGGTAGAGCCTTCCTTTACATGGGCTTCCTAGTTAGTTCCTCGCTAGCACTTGCTGCCCATGTTGCGTTTTATGTAGGCTCGGGAGTCCTCTTTAGTCCCGCCATGACTTATGTGTTGAAGCTTCATTCTTCTTCTTCTTCACTATCCTTTTTCTGGCTATTACCTTAGAGGCTCCCTGGTGTCGTTGAGTTGTATTACTGCATTGCATATTGGCTACTTGTTTATCTTGGCCTTTAGCTGGCTTCATTTGGACTCGATGTTTAAGCCATCTTTTGACCTTGACTGTCTGTACAAGTTAACCATTGCATGCACTTAACTATCACGACTTGACACCCTTTTTACCCGTGGATGGAACATTCCTTTGAGTATCGCTTACCAGTTTTCGCCACCTTGCATTGAGCATAGGATCATTCCTATCCCAGGAACTAGTGCATCTGTTTCTTGATACTCGTTCTATCCATTGTATCATAGCATTCTTTTATTCTTTTTCAGTCTTATTATATGAAAAGACAAAAAAATCAAATATAAAAAAAAGAACGGGAACGGGATGTTTCTTCATAATTTGATGGCAGTACAGTATCAGTTTGTCACCCTTGAACAAAGAACATAACAGTTATATATTTCCTTCATTTGGGATGGTTTTAGTTTTGAGCTAGGTTTAGCTTTTTCCTTGTTTCACTGGTCAGTCCTTCCCCGGTTGGTTATCTCTTCCAATCATATGGAGAGTTTGTTTTTGCCTCCTGCATAACAGACTTATACAGTGTCATTTTTTACTACCATGGTCATCACGAGTCGTGCTTTTGTTCAAGGGAAGTTTAACGAGAGTTGGCCATTCTGCGGTGTCTCTTGACTCATTATTCAGTCGGCCTTCCCGGTATTGTCAGTATCTTGTTCTATCACATCAGATGTTTTGGTCTTTTTCTCGTGCTGGTTTGAGAAGGTCTCCATTGACTTCTTGCTGGCGGGTTTGTCTCTCATCGACTACGAGATATTGCTCTGAAATTAAACCTAGAGCCACACCCTGGCCCTATTTCCATCATTGATAGGTGACCTTGTGCTCAGCATTTGATCATCATTATGGGTCTTTGACTGAGTGGTTTTCCTTGTGTTCGACGTCAACATACATTATCACACTTGGGATTCGTGCAGTACCTTGATTTCCATTTGAACCTATCGGTGGATATCTCGCCTCTGTGTCAACTTTCATTATTGGTTGGTTCAGAGGGTTTCTTTTGTGCGCTAGCTTCATCTTGTGCATGTCGGAAACATACTTCGGTTTGGTTCCATCACTCTGCTTCGTCCGATTCCTTCAAAATCTTGGCCTGCAGGTTACACTCGCGCTGGACTGATGTGGGAGGCCTTAATGCCTTCCTTCCAGCAGATCTTTTCCCATCAACTCCGACTCATTGCTCTAGGAATAAGGTCTAGAGTCTTTTGTCAGTACCTTAGGGTTTGCAGTCATCAGTGGCAGACTCTTCACTATCGATAGTGGGGATTCATCATTGCCTCCTGATTGGTAGATTCTTCTAAGTGTTCGACTTCAACTCATTCATTCACACTTGTTAGATTGTACTGGGGCACCTTGACACTCATTTTCATTATCGGTGGGTTGTCTCGCGTTTGTTAACGGTATACATTATTGACCTGTAATTAAATGATTTCTCACATGATCGACCTCAGCTCATTTATTCCCATTGTGTAGAATTGTGCCATCGAGATCGATGAAGACCTCGGGTTGCATCAACATTTTTCGGTTCACTTTTGACAGTCCATTCAGTTTTTTCCAGTGATGCCGTCCACCTTTATATGTTGCAGTGTTAGTATAGAAGCATCCTATATGTTGGCTCCCGAGTTGCGTGGTTGTACCATGTGTTCCACCCCTTATGATTTGGTACCTGGAGATTCAATTACTTTTGTGATCAGACATCCATTTTTAGAATTATTGATCAGTTTGATATATGTGATACTTGGACATTGATTCCGACTTGTACTTCCGAGCCGTGCTCAGATGATTCATTGTGTACTTTCAGTTTAGATATACTTGTATACATTCTGGATCTATTCTGTACTTTCTATATGGATATATTTTTTGACTAAGCATGGGTATGCCCGCCTCAGATATGAGCTGACTCTCTATTTTCTTTCATTGGTTTTTTGGCAGGCTGAAATCTGGTGAAGTCCTCTCTTGTCCTCGCGAAGTTCTTTCTATGCACATAATACATTTAGGCCATCATTTACCCCTTATGACCTCATATATTAGGGGGCATCTATTATAGCATCATTTTTCACCCTCATGTGATATATGATTGTCTCTTTGGCCTTGGGCACCCATTCCCACAGACTTGAATAAAAGTTCATAAAAAACAATGTTTAAAATCCCATACGCGGATATGCCCAGAATTTTCTGCATGTATACGCGAGTCCAGAGATACTTTTCCACGTATGCCATTAAAATCATTAAAAAATATATAAAAATCCCTATTTTCGAGGCTGGGTTGATGGTTATTCCTGTAATTCAAACACCCCAGCCCATGGCCAACTGTTTCCAACAGATTGAAACTACTTTGAGGGAGTATAAAATCCCCTCATATGCATGGCCTAGAAGAGAGAGAGAAAATTATTGACATTATACTCTGTTGGAGCCCAATTCAAGTCTGATTTCCCGTGCCTCCTGTACTTCCCAAATTTTTACAGGAAACCCTTGTTTCCTGGAGATGTTCATCAGCTTATATGTCATCTTGTGTGCACAAGTCTTGAAAGAATCCTAGCGAGGCAAGGGCGGGACGGATCTGGACGACAATCTGTTCGAAGATCGTGGAAGGATTCAGGTGATCTCTCCACCTTTCTATTATTGTACATGCCATTCGTAATGAAGAAGAACCATCTTGTTCCCGAATTCACGTGTTAATATCTTCTTGCATATGTGAAAATATTGTTAATTAAGCATTTATTATTGTTTATATGATGTTTCACATGGATTACACTGACATTTAGGAGAGATATATGCTGTACAACTAGATTTCTGTGCATGTCTCTTCTTGATTTCTAGGTTGAAGAGGAAGAAGGGTTGCTGGGGGTTTGGACCCTGCAGGATCTACATCAAACATAGGATCTACGGGTGAGTTCTACAATCTATAATATCTAGTTTTTAGCATACAAGTTTGGTTTTGTGAGTCCTTCTTGAATAGCATGCCCTGATATGTGGAGGTTTTTGACCCAACGACCTCTAGGGAGTTATTTCCGGAAACAGGGAACCAATGAATGATGTTGAAAGGTTAAATTTCATTGTAAGATCTATCATGGAGATCATTTGACTCACAAGTACCCAGATATGAATGATTTCCATTACCTCCTTATACAAATGGTAGCCACCTTGTAGCCAACCATTTTGACTCACTTGTTCCTTGCCCAGCCACAACAAAAAATGTTTGTGCAAGCTCCTCAACCCATGCTTTGGGGAAATGGGGGGAAACATTAATCTCCTTTTGAAAGTATTTATCATGTGCTTATGTGTACTAAAACAAGTTAACTTGTCCACTAGAGCGAAGTCTTATAACACTCCTAAGTTGAGTACCTATTGGAGGTAAGTTTTGAATCAGTTTTGGGTATGTGCACACAGTGAGAGGCGTTGAAATTTGCAACAAGAAATAGTGAAATTGGCAACTAGAAAGGACAAAATTTTCAGCCACACTGATGAGGAATTTTTTATGCACATTGGTGAAGAATTTTGATGCACACTTGTGAGGAATTTCTGATGCACATTGGTGATGAAATTCTAATGTGCACTGGTGAGGAAATTCTGATGCACATTGGTGAGGAAATTCTAATGCACATTGGTGAGGAATGTGAGGCATCTAATTTATTTTTTTCTTAAATAAACTAGACAATAAATTGTAATTTCATCTCATAACAACTTGTATCAGCTAACTAAGTCATGATGACTGATTTAGCTCAAGAAATTCGATTAGAGGGTCTAATATGAGGCATGTAGAGGCATTATAATATTTTGGGGGTCCAGTTGCAGTTGATGCACTAGTGGGGTGTAGGTGTGAATTAGTTAACTCAATTAATTGAGTTAAAATCAATTTAACTAGTTCTAGCTGAGTGATGAGCTAGTGAGAGGTCCAGTGAATTAAATTAGATTTAATTCACAATAAGTGATCAATCAAATAATTGATAATTCACTATAAATAGTTGTATGCATGTCAGTTCTGAGAGAGACCTAGTTGAGACACAAGTTAAAGGGACAATGACTATCAGTTGTATTTATAAAAAAAAATTCCCATGTGCATTTATAAAATCATGGGAATGCCATGATGGATTGCACAACCAAGGAAGGGAATTATTCTTATTTAATAGGGGCCTAATTCTCTAGGAATTTCATGAGCAAGACTGGGCTGAGCAGAGGTTGAAAATTGGCAAAGTGTTTGTCAATTTTTCTTGAGCTTTGTAAGCCAATTTTGAGTAGGATCAAAGTGAGGCAGTTGGCAGAGTGCTAGAGAATCTCATGAGAGATTAAGCATTGTATTGTTTCATGATTCCTTGAATTAATACACAATATAGATAGAGGGGTTTTAAGAAATTTATTTCCCCATATACATCTTTTTTTGTGCGATTTATTTACTTCTTTATTTTACTTGCATGTGATTGAGTGATTATGTTTTGTATTCCTCAAATATTGTAGAAGGATTCAATATATTATTTTAATACATCACAAGATTGGATTGAATTCCGTTGGTATATTTTCTACATGGTATCGAAGCAATATTTCTACATGGTATCAAAGCATCAGGAATCACAATAGAAGAGAAGAAAATGAGTTTTTATTGAACAAGTTCAAATTTGCAGATTTATTATTCGGGATCTAGCAACAGATCAAGATGTCTTTCAATGGATTGAGACTCAAATATGCTCTTGATGGAAATTCAAATTATATAGCATGGAAGGACATGATGGAGGCATTGTTGGAGGATAACAGGTTTAAGGAATTCATAGATACTGGTATTCCCAAGCCAACAACAACAAATGCACAACTTCTTGATACATGGTAGAGGAAGGTAGCAAAGGTGAGAAGGATCTTATTAGAGGGAGTTTGAGATCATATTGTGTCTATTCTCCATGGGAAGGAAACTCCATATTATATGTGGAATGCCTTGACAAATATGCTTCAGAATAGTAGCAACCACAGGAAGTTGGTGTTGAAGGACAAGCTCAGAAAGATAAAGATGGAGGAGGGTGAGACGATACCAACATACTTGTCGAAGTTCACTCAATGTCGAGATGAGCTTGGAAGTGTTGGTGTGACTTTAGCCTAGGATGATTTAGTGAACCTATCACTTCTAGTCCTTCCCAAGAGCTGGCATAGTTACCAGCACTCTGTGAATGGGAGGGAGAATTTAACAGACTGGGAGTTTTTGTGGTCCGACTTGGTAGTAGAAGAAATAAGGCAGAGCACCAGAGACATGACCTACAGAAAAGAAAGAGAATAAGATTGTGCATTATTAGGAAAAGGAAAGAAAGCCAAGGGAAAGAGGTCCCAAGGCAAAGAGGGAAAGAGAGACTTGTCCAAGATCATGTGTTTTCATTTTCACAAGCATGGGAATTATGCCTCGAATTGTCCATAGAATAAGGCGAGCAAGAAAGAGTCTGCAGCTGCAGCGGGTGAAGCGTTGGCTTCACAATTCGAGCTTGATTTTACTCTAATTGCATGCATGGCCAACATTATAATGGGAAGCATGTGGTATCCATACAAAGATGCCTTATTACATATGACAGGGAATAGAGTTCTCTTCAGTGACTTGGAGGAGAAGGACCTCCAACAGAACATAGATTTTGGAGATGACGGAAGGTATAAGGTGACCAACATAGGTACAGTTACCTTTTAGAGGGATTATGGCTCCCCTCTCAGACTGGATGATGTTTTGTATGTTCCAGTTCTAAGGAAGAATCTTGTCTCCATAGCGGTATTGGAATATCATGGTTATGATGTCATGATTAGAAAAGGAAAGGTATTCCTTAGACACATTGCCACTGTTCGGCATAGAATATGACCAATTTTCCACTATATATTACTGTCATTCATAACCTAAATTCTGACACATTTACACTCATTTGACATCATAATTCCATCACTTATCACCAAATCCATTAGGGGAATTTTCAGGTCTAAAATGGGCCTCCTAATAAAATTGTACAACCAAAATAAAATTTATAATAACCAATTGGATTCAAGATGATGATGTCAACAATGGGGGATGATTCACCATTTTTTAAGTAAAAGGGTAAAAATATTAAAACATAATAAAATAATAAAACTACTTTTTCAACTTATCTCCTAAATTTTTTACTCAAATTTCGAGCGAGAGTACTATTTGGATGAAAAATTTAATTCTTCATCCAAGGAGTACCCATGTTGTATAATTTTGATGGACCTTACTACACAAAAAAAGAGAAATACATGAAAAAATGTGATTGAAATCATGTTTTTCATGTATTTCTCATTTTTCGTATAGAAGGATCCATCGAAAATATGCAACATGAGTACTTCTTGCATGAGGAATTAAATTTTGCATCCAACGAGTACTCCCGCTCGAAATTTGAGTAATAAATTTCGGAGATAAGTTGAAAATACAAGTTTAAAAAGTAGTTTTTTCTTTTTTCCCTCCAAAATTTGATGATGTAATGAAATATTATTTTATTATTTCCACTATTATTTTATATTTCCCTTAGGAGGCCCATTTTAGACCTCAAAATTCCCCTAATTCACATCCTACGCCTCGTGGTTGATTATTATTAGTTTTATTATATTTTTTTTTATTAGAGGTGATTTAATCATGATTTGCTAATGACAATTTTGCTAAGTTCATTTTCTGAAAAGTTCCATCGTCGAAATTATTCACAAGGCAATTTAACTAGTTACTGCAGAGTTGAGTAAAAAATTGTTGTATGTGAAAATCTAAAGTTGGTGATCAAATAGGGAAGAATCATGAAATTATGACACACGGGTTTTGTTTAGAGTGCCCTTATTCATGTAACCCAAAAACCATCTGGAAAAATTCGTTACCATGAAGGATTTATGGTCAGGGGAATATTCCAGTGCAAGGTTAAGTACAAAATCGGGGTCAAAATTGGGATTTGACTGTTTCGGCCACATTCATGGTTTGGATAAGTTTCTTTGTGCTCAAATAGGGAATCTATTTCTCCAGCTGTGATATGATAAATCTCAGTTTAGTCTGGGATCCACTTGCAGATCAATTACGAAGATTTCATAATATCCATTTGCTTTTTCTTGTCAAGTCAGTTAGATCTAGTTTCCATTGGTCGAACTTTTTAAGGCCCGATATTCTTTGTGTCTTGGGAGGAGATACACATATGCATAGAAATTTTTAAGGAGAGAAGGAGATATATGCTCATATTGGGCTGGAGGTTTGAAACACATTTCTGGACTATGTTTGAACTGGTGATTTACTGAACTATAATATAATTGTTGCCTCGGAATTCATTATTTCTTGTAAGTGCTTTGTCTCTTTAATTTGCAAGTACTAAGATAGTTTGGACTTACTCCACGAAGTGGAAAGGACCGAACACAACTTGGAACTAAGTCCCGTGATCAATATAAATTATAGGAAGCATGTTTGATTGAGATTCACAGGTTTAGATCTCGTTTTGAAGATGTTTTCCAAATATATCTTAGAATTATCATTTTATATTATGTACTTAAGCACTTACTCTATTTTCCTTGGATTTTAAAGAATGTCTTGTCTCTAAGTCTTTGCGAACCAAAAATAATTGTAGTGATTAATTTTTTCGATGCATGGATGATTTCTCAAACTCATGGCTAAGAATGTTTAAAAGAATGCTTTCCAATTTTGATAAATTCAAAGGATGATAATTATGTCATAAGTTCAAATTGGATTTGGTTTCGTAGTTTTGAATCATGAACATCTATCAATGGTACAAAATTCCTATAGCATCATGTTTTACATAAAGCCGCCAAAATTAATAAGACAAGACGTTAATTGTTAATAGAAATTGTAGCATAGTTCTGAGATTCGGTCTAATTGTAGTAAGGTTGAGTTGAAAACCATAGGTTAATACTTTTCCATTGAATAGACTTTAGGAGTTTATTCGAGGTGGTTTTAAATTAGAAATAAGCTTTGATAGCTAAAGTCTTTAAAGTTTGAGTGTGTTAATTTAGGCAGCGTAAGAATATTAATTTGAAACTATCATTTAGTTTCCTTTGAAATTCTTCAAAAGTAAATGTGTGAGCTAGCTAGGATTAAAAAATTAGTTTGAAATCTCTTTAGCTTATATGTACCGGGTTCTAGGCCCAGTAATTATATTTTATTTGATTTTAATTTCTTGTTTCTTTAGCATAAGAGACAATAAGATTGAAGGCTGATAGAAATCAGATTTTTATGGTATTCATTAACTATGAGAGATTCATGGTGAACTATTCAAGTCTTGCATTGAGGATTTAAATTGATAAGTTCTGCATAAATAACCTCTAGTTCTTTAGAATCTCATTGTTAAGAACAAAACTCATTAAAATTAGAAAGATATCTCAGAACAATACATTTATAACATAAGAATGAATCTTGGAGTGTACATGTTTGACCTCGCTCTATGTTGATTGGATTGCTTGTGAAATGTTTTCATGAGTAAGAATGCAATTTCCTTATTTGATTAAAGTAGCTTCAATTTTTTTCATAAGGGTTTGATATATTTATATCAACATTGAGGATTCTTTCCAACATTGAATAAGAGGGTTGTTTTATCAAATAGATCTCAGATTCCTTGAGCTTCACTAGTTTATATCGGTTAAGGATTTCTAGAAGTTCATTTATTTTGATAATTTCATTGAATGTCTTTCTTGGATTTCATGTCTTCCTCTAGTTGGATTGAATTAGGAAACTCCAAATCTTAATTCTAAGTTTTCATCTTAGTTTTGATTCTTGTTTGTCATATTATTTAGAACTTGTTTGGCATAACACCGGTTTGATTTCAGTTCCACATTTATCAGTTTGATTTAATTTAATCTATGAAGCGTGATTTAGATTTGGGTTTTGGATTTGAGAAATTTAAATTTTTTACTTAGAAATTCATTATAAATAAATCATACACTCTACATTTAAACAATGAACCAAAAACACAGCACAACTCGTGTTTACGAGTCCTGGATTGACAATTAAATATTAAGAGGTTTAATCGTTAATTAAAACTCTCAAAATTTTGGCGTCGCTATCGGGAGTTGTATTTTGGTTCAGGTAAGATTTTTATTACAGATTTTCAAGGGTATTTAAGGGTAGTCAAAGGGCAGAGATAGTACGGTAAGACGTGAGTGAAGAGCCATGCATCCACTATGATGGGGTTTCTCCAAAGTCTGATCACTTTTACTTATCTTTAAACTTTTATTTCCTTTCGTTTATGCGTAGAAGTAGAAGTGTGCCTTAGAATATTCTGAAACATTATGTGAGTGATTTCATTTCCTCATTTCATGTAATTCACAAATTGTGTAAATCTCATAGACTTAGTAAGGCACATCTACAGGAACCATAACTAATCCTCACAAGCAACATAGGCCTTAGAATAGTCTGAAACATTCTGTGAGACATTTAATTTCCAAACTGTTTGTCTTTGAATAGACTAAATAGTACTCTCATCTGGATTTTTATGAGTGTGGTGAGATTTATTTCAAACAATAGCTTTTAATTTCATTTATCTTCAGATTCCAATCTTTAATGTTATATCATTTTTTGGGTGCTATAAGAACCCCTGGGTACTAATCTATGTTGAGAGACAGGGATCATCAACGAGTAGGAGAAATTCAAGAATTATTGAGAGCTTGAAGAATGTCCCTTGAAGCCCTTTCTCAAATCCTAGCAGTAACTGAGGTATCTTCCTCTCAGGAAGAGTTCATCCTGACCACATTCAGGAAATTATCTCTCTCTCCAAAACCAGAAAAATATTTGGAAGTCTCCCTTGATTCCTCCTACCTATCTACCAAGGAGATTGATGAATCATGTACCAAATTTAACGGGGAGGATCGAGTTGATCAACCTGAGATCGAAGAACTTTCACCATGTCCAGCAGCAATCCTTGTATACATTCCAAAGACCAATTATCCAAGCTTGCCTGGCACGACCGAGGAGGAATTTCAGAGTGGTCCAAAAGAAGAAATGAACCAATTCCACTAGGATTACATCGAGCGTTGATTCCATATCACAATCCAGTCAAAGTATCACTCTCATCTTCAAATTCTCTTTGTATCACATATTTCAAAGCTGTTGATTGTTCATGCTCATATACATTCTAAAGTTTATATGTTAAATATGGGCATGATTATATCTTTGTACTTGATTCGCACATGGCTTCCTTGGAAGTTCTCTTTCATTTGAAGAAGGACATATTTTCTCCAGTGTAGTAGGAAAGTTAGTATTGTAATAAATAAATAAATGAAAATAGTAAAGAGAAAAATAAGCCATTTTATGAAAACCAACTTGTCTGGTGCAACTAGACAAAGACTTTTCTTGAAAACCAGGTAGCTATAAGGTAAGGTTCCCAATAATGTTTGTAAAATTGTATGAGTTCTTCAAATCATGCATATTTTAAGTTATTATGTTTTTACTCGAGTTGGTTGACGTGGGATTCCTTAAGGCCCACCTGCCAACAAGCCTTGTCCCATCGACATCAGCACATTATCTAGGACCAAGGTTAGGGTTAGATAAGGTACCTAGGAGACTGCATGCCTTAATGGAAGGTACCCTTGTCATCTACTAAGGAAATACATCCATGTTTCTTGGTGGATGAATTTTGAAGTCCATTCGACTCCGACAAATCTATTCATGGATAGTAGAATGTACCTGGTACCTTGATTCCCATTGACATCAAGGGTGCGATATCTCGCATTGGTTAACGACATCATCAATGGTTGGTAATCCAATGATTCTTGCTTATGTTCGACATCAACACCATTTATTCACATAAGAAATATTGCACATGGGTGTGTAGTGGTTGAAGTCTATATGGTTTTGGCATCTCGACACAGATTTGCAGTAGTTTGGTTTTTTTATTAGCATTTCCATTAACATTTTTAGAAATAATCACCTTTCCTTAGTTTTTTGGGGACATACAACTCCTTAGGTATGGGGGAGAAGGGGACCTTCAGTTCATTCTTCAGACCTTCAGTTCATCCTTCATCTCTTCAGCTCATCCTTTAGTCTCTTCAGCAGATCAGATCAGCATTCACATTAGCTTTAGCCATTCCATCCTCCACTTCATTTTGTAGCACCGGGAAAATCAATGACAAAGGTAAAAATTGAGGTAAATTTGGCTTATGATTCTCTAATTCATTAGAATGTTAAATAATCTTAATGATTCACCACTTCTTATTCCACACATTTCATCTTTCATAAACCATTATCCTTTTATTTCCTTCCATTCAGTCCCCATATACTCTGATTACAAGACCATGTTAAAATAAAAATCCTTATGGTGCATTAATCAAAGCAGTCTCTATAGTGTCTTCTCCAAGCATTCTATTTAGAGGATGAATTCATTACTGCCATGGAAGAATAAAGGAAACCACCTATAATTATATTCCTTACGATGACAAAGTATACAAGTAGCCATTCACCATATCCATCACCACCTCATTTCATCCATCATCTCTTCCTCGTCCATCCATCTCTTTTAATTAGTTTATATTGCTCAGTAAATTAGTAGGATAGGGTAATGTGAAGCAGTGTTGCTCCACAAGAACTGACACCTTCAAATATCCAAGCAATGTTGTCCCACAAGAACCAACATCTACAAAGTGATGTTAAGAATCTATCAATGAGCAAGAGATTTTTTTGCATGAGGAAATGCAAATCCTTAGGCATGGGGGGGATGTTGGGCCTCGAATATGCCCAAATTTCCATTATATATTACCATCATTCATAACCTAAATTCTAACACCTTTACACTCATTTCAGATCATAATTCAATCACTTATCGCCAAATCACATCCTATGCCTCATGGTTGATTATCATTAGTTTTATTAGATTTTCTATGATTAGAGGTGATTTAGCCGTGATTTACTAATGACGGTTTCGCTAAGTTCATTTGTTGAAAATTTCCATCGCCAAAATTCTTCACAAGGCAGTTTAACTAGTTACTGCAGAGTTGAGTACGGAATTGTTGTAGGTGAAAATATAAATTTTGTCATCAAATAGGGAAGAATCGTGAAATTCTGACACGTGGGTTTTGTTCAGAGTACCCTTATTCATGTAACTCAAATAATAATTGGGAAAAATTCATTACAATGAAGGAGTTATGGTCAAGGGAATATTCAAGTGCAAGGTTAAGTACATAATCGGGGTCAAAATTCGGATTTGATTGTTTCGGCCACATTCATGGTTTGGATAAGTTTCTTTGTGCTCAAATAGGGAATCAATTTCTGTAGCTATGATATAATAAAGCTCAGTTTAGTCCAAGATGCACCTGTAGATAAATTACAAATATTTCATAATATCCATTTTCTTTTTCTAGTCAAGCCAGTTAGATCTAGTTTCCATCAGTTGACCTTTTTAAGGCCCAATAAGCTTTGTTTCTTGGGAGGAGATACACATATGCATAGTATTTTGTAAGGAGAGAAGGAGATATACACTCAAATTGGAATGGATGTTTGAAACACATTTATGGACTATGTTTGAACTGGTGTTTTACTGAACTATAATATAATTATTGTCTCGGAATTCATTGTTTCCTGTAAGTGCTATGTCTCTTTAATCTGCAATTACTAAGATAGTTTGGACTTACTTCGGGAAGTGGAAAGGACCCACCACAACCTAGAATTAATTCCTGTGATTAATATAAATTATAGGAAGCATGTTTGATTGAGATTCACACGTTTAGATCTCGTTTTCAAGATGTTTTCAAATAGATCTTAGAATTAACATTTTATATTATGTACTTAAGAAATTACTCTATTTTCCTTGTATCTGAAATAATGTCTTGTCTCTAAGTCTTTGCGAACCAAAAAGAAATGTAGTGATTAATTTTTTCGATGCATGGATGATTTCTCAAACTCATGATTAAGAATGCTTTCCAACTTTGATAAATTCAGAGGATGATAATTATGTCATAAGTTAAAATTGGATTTGGTTTTGCAATTTTGAATCGTGAACATCTATCAATGGTACAAAATTCCTGTAGCATCGTGTTTTACATAAGACCATCCAGAATTAATAAGATAAGACATTAATTATTAATAGAAATTGTAGCATAGTTTTGAGATTTGGTATAATTGTAGTAAGGTTGATTTGAAAACCATATGTTAATACTTTTCCATAGAATAGACTTTATGAGTTTATTTGAAGTGGTTTTAAATTAGAAATAAGCTTTTATATTTAAAGTTTGAGTATGTTAATTTAGGCAGTGTAAGAATATTAATTTGAAACTGTCATTTAGTTTCATTTGAAATTCTTCAAAAATGAATGCGTGGACTAGCTAGGATTAAGAAATTAGTTTGAAATTCTCTTTATCTTATATATCGTAGGATCTGGGCCAACGATTATGTTTTATTTTATTTGAATTTATTTTTTATTTAGCATAAGAGACAATAAGATTGAAGTCTGATAGAAATAAGCATTTTATGGTATTCATTAACTATGAGAGAGTCATATTATTCAAGCCTTGCATTGAGGATTTAAATCGATAAGTTCTGCATAAATAACCTCTATTTATTTCAATTCTCCTTGTTAAGAAAATAAATCATTAAAATTATAAATATATCTTAGAACGATACATTTATAACATAACATTGAATCTCAGAGTGTACATGTTTGACTCACTCTGTTTTGATTGGATTGCTTGTAAAATGTTTTCATAAGTAAGAATGAAATTTCATTCTTTGATTAAAGTAGCTTCAATTTATGTCATAAGGGTTTTATCTATTTAGATCAACATTCAGGATTCTTTCCATCATTGAATAGGAGGGTTGATTTATCAAATAGATCTCAGATTCCTTGAGCTTCACTATTTTATATCGGTTAAGGATTTCTAGAAGTTTATTTATTTAGATAGTTTGATTGAAGGTCTTTCTTGGATTGCCTATCTTCCTCTAGTTGGATTGAATTAGGAAACTCCAGATCTTAATTATAAGTTTTCATCTTAGTTTTGATTCTTGTTTTGAATATTATTCAGACCTTGTTTCGCATAACACTGGTTTGATTTCAAATCCGCATTTATCAATTTGATTTAATTTCAAAATCTATGAAGCGTGATTTAGATTTGGGTTTCGTATTTGAGACATTTAAATTTTGTACTTAGAAATTCATTATAAAGAAATCATACACTCTGCATTTAAACACTGAATAAAAAAGGTAGTACAAATCGTATTTACGAGTCTTGGATTGACAATTAAATATTAAGATGTTTAATCGCTAATTAAAACTCGCAACAGCCAAGGGGAGGGGAAAATAGATCGGTGAAAGAATTAAGAACCTGCATGCTCTCGAGGTCGAGGATGTATGTAAATATTTGAGGATAAAATCAGTGGTTAGTGACATGGTGGTTGAGAGCGAGAAATTATTCTCAACATGCAGCCTCAGAAGCAGTCTCAGAAGGTTGTGGAGCAACCACAATTGGAGAAACGGAGAGGAGACCAAGTGGAAGAGTCCAAGAAAGCAGAGACCTCTAGGAGGGGGAGATTTCGATCTAGATGGGTAGAGGGAGTAAATGCAGCTATACCTCCAAGTGAGAGGTGGGGTGATGTGTAGATATAATCCCAAGAAGAAATTTGGGTAGGGTCCATTGATATGGTGTGTCTCATGGATAGAACTTGGCTACGAGGAGGCCACAATGCAACAGTAGTGGGAAGGATTGGTTGGATTGATGTATTCAGATGTCAGGAAGACATAAATCAAAGTGAAAGATGTCGGATACTGGAGCGCAGATCAGAGTTGGCAGTAGTGCAAATGGCATGGATGCAGATGTTAGCACAGCGCAGAGAGTCTAATAGATCGGTGTAGTAGCTAGCAGTAGTCAAAAGGCTCTGAGGATAGATGCATTATATTGATTCAATTGTTTGGAGGCTATTCAGTTTCAAGAGTTCCAGGTGCAAACAACAGTGGAGAATTTTTGCATGCAGAAGCTTCCAAAGGTATCGGATCAGGATAGATTGAATTCCTTGTTGAGAGGGAGTGTTGAAATTTGCAACATGAAACAGTGAAATTGGCAACAAGAAAGTAAAAAAATTGCACACACATTTGTGAGGAAATTTTGATGCACATTGGTGAAGGAATTTTGATGCACACTGGTGAGTAGATTTTGATGCACACTAGTGAGGAATGTGGGGTGTCTAATTTATTTTTCCTTTAAATAAACTGGAAAATAAATTGTAGTTTCATCTCATAACAATTTGTATCAGTTAACTAAGTCATGGTGATTGAGTTATCTCAAGAAATTCAAGTTAAGGGTCTAAGATGAGGCATGTAGAGGGATTATAATATTTTGGGGGTCCAGTTGTAGTTGATGCACTAGTGAGGTGCAGGTGTGAATTAGTTAACGTGATGGTCCTTAAAAAACCGTCACTATAAGTGTATATAGTGATGGTCCTTTATGGTCCGTCACCAAAGACATTTTCAATGACACTTTTGGTGAGGGTTGTTAAAGGCCCGTCACTAATTCTCTCTTTGGTGACACTTCTAGTGACGAACTTTTAATGACCCTCACCAATGCTCTTTTTGTTACTTTTGGTGACGGTCAAAAAATGTTTGTCATCATTGATCACTAAAAACCATCACTGTAAGTGTATATAGTGATGGTCCTTTATGGTTCGTCACCAAAGAAATTTCACTTTTGGTGAGGGTCGTTAAAGGCCCATCACTAATTCTCTCTTTGGTGACACTTCTAGTGACGAACTTTTAATGACCCTCACCAATGCTCTTTTTGTTACTTTTGGTGACGGTCAAAAAATGCCCATCATCATTGATCATTCCAATGAGTTTTTTATGACACTATGTGCCTGTTATTATTTTTTTGTCAAAAGATAACGTTTTAATACCATTATTGTGGAGTATTTTTTATAATGTGTCCAAGGCCATAGTGGTTAGGGTCAATCAATTTTTTTAGAAGTAATTAGTGTGTATCATTTCCCTCAAGTAATGACTAGTCGAATAGAGATTTCCTATGAGTCAACACATGATTCATATTAAGTTTATTATCTAGAAAATTCCCTTTAGATAAAGTTCCACTATTGTGTGTAGGAAATATATTATTTAATACATAATCAAGCTTTGAAAATTCTATTAATGAGAAAGACCTAACAATCCTCAACAATCTAGGCACACCTTAAATTAATGCTTTGGCACACACTAACATTTCTTAGCACCCCACATGTCTTGGAACATCATTGTACCTAGAACATCTTGTGATGACACCGACGCCCAAGCACATGGTGGCATGTGCTAGCACAACATGGAACTCTCCTAGCATGTGTTGGCATGCTGCATATAGTCCCTAGCATGCCCTGGAACACCTTGGTTGAATGCATTGACATACATTAGCACTTGGCACACAATGCCACTTGGCATGTATTGGGACCTATTATTAGTGTGCCTAGCATGCCCCTTTTCAAAAAGATAAAGTATTGACTTATTAACCCTCTTATTGGTTCTTCCTTTTGTTTCCTTGACACATATTGACATACCCTGGCACCCTGTGCCACATCCTTAGCACCTAGCATGTATTGACATATCTTGGCACTATTAATTTTCACATCATATAATTAGCACACCCTGGAACTCCCAAGCACACTTTGGGAATTCTTGACATGCCTTGATATTCCCTAGCATGTCTTACCAATGCTTAGCATACCTTGTCACTCCCTCCTTGGCATGACAACTAACACTCATTAACACTAGTCTCTGGCACAAGTTCCTCATATTCATTAAATTCCATGAATTTTTACCTAGTGCTCCCTTAATGTTTTTTCCTAGTAATCCTTAACACTCATCAACATGCATTATCACTCCCTAGCACACCTTAGCACTCTTCAACATTCCCTTCCACTTCATAACATGCATAACACTAGTCCCTGACACATATTGGCCCTTGGTATGTGTTGGCGCTTGGAAAGTCTTAGCATGATTGGAATACGTTGAGATGCCTTGGTATGATTTGGCATGGTTTAATATTAAATTTATTTGTGATGATCAATTGTTGGAAATTAGATAAGAAGCAACAAAGGAATACTTAGCACTTAGAATGCACTAAGACTTTTCACTTGGCACCTATTTCCCCCTGGTGTTGGTGTGACTAGCATGCCCCTCTCGGAAAAGGTAAATTGATGACTTATTAAACCTCTTACGTGTTCATTTCCTTGTAGTTTAAATTTTTTCTCCCTTTTGTTGTCTTGACAGTCCCTGACACGCATTGACACACCCTTGCACATCTTGGCATGCCTTATCACTTGGCACATCTTAGCATGTTTGACATGTATTCCCACTATCTGTCACATCAAGGGGGTGAAGAGAGATGTAGTCCTAAAGTAGGTTGAGTACGAGGGCCAAGTAAGGGTTGCTAAAGGGAGGTCATGATCATCCTCCAAGAGCAAGATCATCATGTGAGGGTTCAAAAGAATGTTGCATACCTTAATGGTCGGTTTGTGCTAGGAAGTAGGATGGCATATTGTTGGTTCTCTTCTGGTAGATCGAGCTTAAGAGAGGTTTCTCATGAGAATTTGGGCATGTGATTTCAATGGTGTCTTTGTGTGAAGGCCACATCAAATTCTGAAATGTTGAAATTTGCAACAAGAAACAGTGAGATTGGAAACCAGAAAGGACAAAAAAAAATGCACCCATACTGGTGAGGAATTTTGATGCACCAGGAGTGAGGAATGTGGGGCGTCTAATTTATTTTTCCCTTAAATAAATTAGAAAATAAATTGTAATTTCATCTCATAACAACTTGTGTCAGTTAATTAAGTCATGATGACCAAGTTAGCTCAAGAAATTCAAGTACTTGAGGGTCTAAGATGAGGCATCTAGAGGGATTCTAATATTTTTGGGGTCTAGTTGAAGTTGATGCATTAGTGGGGTGCAAGTGTAATTAACTCAATTAAATGAGTTAAAATTAGTTTAACTAGTTCTAACTGAGTGATGAGCTAGTGAGAGGTCCAGTGAATTAAATTAGATTTAATTCACAATGAGTGATCAATCATATAACTGAAAATTTGCTATTAATAGTTGCATGCATGTCAGTTTCGAGGAATACCCATATGAGACAGAGGTTAAAGGGAACATAACTATCAGTTGTATTCAAAGAAAATTTCCCATGTGCAATTATAAAGTCATTAGGATGCCATGATGGATTGCACAATCAAGGAAGACTAATTTTCCTAATTAATAAGGAGTTAATTCCCTAGGAATTGCATGAGCAAGGCAGGTTGAAGTAAGGATGAAAATTGGATAAGTACTAGACTGAGTTTGCCTAGATCAACGGGAGACAATTAACAGAGTGCTGGAGAATCTCATGAGAGATTAAGCATTAATGTATTGTTTCATGATTCCTTGACTTAATACACAATAGAGATAGAGGGGTTTTGAGCAGTTTCTTTCCCCCAAATACATCATGTTGTTGTGCGATTGATAATTTATTTCTCTTACTTATATGTGATTGTGCGATCGTGTTTTGTTTCCGCAAATCGTAGGAAGGATTCAATATTTTTTTTTAGTAGATTACAAGATCAGATTGTATCTCGTTGGTTAGATTTTATACATGGTATTAGAGCAAGAATTTTTTGGGCAGTGAGTTTGTAGAGAATATCTGAATATATTGGTGTAAAATTTTCAAAAACAAATATAATATTTGGATTCCTTGCGAAAATCTACCCAAATGGAAAAAAAAAATCAGTTGAATTGGAGCTTGGATGAGGGAGATATCATCGATTTAAAATCAACTCTTTTTTAGAAACTTTTTGTAACGTCGGGACAATTACACTATGCGCGAGTTAAGAACCTATATGTACTTGAGGTACCAGATGCATGCAACGCTTTTAGGAGAAAGGCAGAAGTTAGAAACTTGGTGGTTTAGAGGGGGCATAAATTACCTCTCAACATGCATCCTCATGAGAAGCAGAGAGGAGACCGAGTGGAAGCGTCGACTCAAGAAGAGACCTCCATGAGGGGGAAATTTCAAGCTAGATGGGAAGAGGGAGTAGCCATACCTCGAGGTGTATTGTGGGGTGATGTGTAGACATAATCCCAAGATAAGAAATTTGGGCAAGTTCCATTGAGATGGTGTGTATCATGGATTGAAACTGGCTACGAGGAGCCCATAGTACAACAGTAGTAGGAAGGATCAGTTAGATTGATGTAGTCAGATGTCAGCAAGATAGAAATCAAAGTGATAGATGTCAAATACTTGAGCACAAATCAGAGTTAGCAACATTTCAAAGGGCACGGATGCAGATGTCAGCAGCAACGCAGAGAATCCAGTACCAGACAGGTGCAGTAGCTAGCAGCAGTCAGAAGACTCTGATGACAGATGCATTATACTGATTCAGTTGTTCGGAGGCTATTCAGTTTCAGGATTTGCAGGTGAAAACAACACTAGAGAAGTGTAGCATGCAGAACATTCCAAAGGTACCAGATGGGGATAGATTGAATTCCTTTCTTGTTGAGAGGGAGTGTTGAAATTTGCAACAAGAAACAGTGAAATTGGAAACTAGAAAGGACAAAAAAAATGCACCCACACTGGTGAGGAATTTTGATGTACCAGGAGTGAAGAATGTGAGGTGTCTAATTTGTTTTTCCCTTAAATAAATTGGACAATAAATTGTAATTTTGTCTCATAACAACTTGTGTCAGTTAACTAAGTCATGATGATTGAGTTAGCTCAAGAAATTTGATTTAAGGTGTTTGAGGTGGATATTGGTGGCCACCTGCCTATTCCACTTGGGCCCTTGCCATTGTCTCTTTCAATTTTTCAGTTTTCTTAATTATAGCACAATTTACTATTTTTGTCAGTTTTTCGGGTCCTGAACTTCCAGAGTCGTTTTGAGTCCCCAAACGATGTTTTTTGGGCATGAAAGGTTTCATGAATTCATAGAAATTGCATTAGCAGTTGTAGTCCTCAGAGAGATCTTTCTAACGAGGTATCATGTGCGTCAAACTAAGATAATATGACCAAGTTACAACCCCGGGAAGTTGGTTGCCCAACTAACCCCAATGGGGCCCATAAAATATTGGTGTTACATCTCCTCGAGTTAGGGTTTTGGTTGTTTAGGGTTTTATATTATTTTTAAATAATAAAAATACCCTTCATCCTTATTGTAACACAGTTCAAAGGAACATAACTATCAGTTGTATTTATAGAAAATATCCCATGTGCAATTATAAAGTCATTGGGATGCCATGATGGATTGCGCAATCAAGGAAGGTTGATTTTCCTAATTAATATGGAGATAAGTCCATAGGAATTGCGCGAGCAAGGCATGCTGAAGGAAGGCTGATAATTGGCTAAGTATTAGACCGATTTTGCGTAGATCAGCAAGAGACAATTGGCAGAGTGCTAGAGAATCTCAAGAGAGATTAAGCATTGTATTGTTTCATGATTCCTTGACTTAATACAAAATAGAGATAGAGGGTTTTGAGCAGTTGCTTCCCCAGATACATCTTGTGTTGTGCATTTGATAACTTGTTTCTCTTACTTATATGTGATTGTGCGATCGTGTTTTGTTTCCAAAAATTGTAGGAAGGATTCAGTATCTTGTTCTAGTACATTACAAGATCAGATTCAATCCCATTGGTTAGATTTTCTACATGAAATATAAGAGAGGGTTGATACCATCTTGCCTTGTGGTGGTTAGTAGGCTGCAAGGTCTATGATAAAGACCAACATAAATGGAGGAGGGCTTGCATTGTAATTTAGAGCCATAACATAAGTCGACATAGGCATAATATTGATTGAGTTAACCCTAGTTTGAGGGTCGACATTGAGATCTGAAGTTCATGTCAAGATTCAGTCAAAGAAATGCCCAGAATCTATGGATCCATATGAGCTAGGTCGAGTCTCTTATGGAGGCAAAAGTCGTGTTTTTTCTATGTGTGAATAGGGTTTGTTCTACAATAATTAGAAGTACATAAGTATAATGCCCTAGTTAGGACAATTTCCTAGCATGTTTAGTTCATAAGGTATGCCCTTAAGACTGTGACAAATTTGCGTAGAAGAAGACGGGTTGTGACCCTTAGAGCGAGGTTTATTTCTGCAATAAAGACCACAGATCTGGAAGATGGTTTGCAGATTCAGTATGTGTGGAGACAATAGATCCAAAGGAGGGTGGAACCTGAGCAGAAGATTGAGCATGCAGAAGAAATGTGCCATATGAAGAATGGATTGACATGCAGAGGAGTTGATTTTGGTGGACTTTCCATAGAGTTTTAGACAAAGATCTGAAGAAACCTATGAAAAATTAGTAAATGGACTGTTAGTGGCTAATTTGTGACCCTAGTTCAGTCATCTATAGATTGTTAGAAGTATGATAAGAGGAGTAGTTCATATTTGTTCATAGATTAGACAAAAAATTAGATCAAATTCTTGATACATAAGAACAGTGATCTTGAGAGGACTCAAACCATTTTTAGTTGGCATATTTGAAGAGCCCTAGATGAAGACAATATTGTGGGCCCTAGATCAGTAAAAATAATTGACTGTGGTTGGGCAGATTGATGGTAGTCCAAGTACAGTTGGAGGGTTGTTAGGTTACTGTCAAAGAAGAGCCCTGACTCTTGTTCTGGTGAAGGACAAAAAAATTGGTAGAAGGGTAGGTGTATAGGGCCTAAGGATGTGCAGACTTTGAAGGACTAAAGTAACAGTCAAGTGGGCAAACCAACTAGCCCTAGTTCACTATATTGTAGAGGATTGATTCAGAGAGAAGAAGGGCAGCCTCCATAGCCCTGGACTTCTCATCTTGGAGCTGTAGTATGGAAAAAATGGGCATACCAAAGAGTTGTTCACAAATGGAATTGTGAACAACTTGTTACCACTCAAACTAGTAGTGGACCTAAAAGGGGTTCCTAAGAGGGCAACTGCCAGGACAAGGGAAATGATGGAGGCTTAGCCCATTGTCACCACAGCTAAGGCTCCTTGCTCTTCACGGACTTTCACCGATGGGTGGAGTCCCGGTAGTTTAGGAAGTCACTTGTAGAGTATAGGTCAATGAATAGGTGGGAAGTGACCCTCGAAACCATTTCCTTAAGATAAAATAAAGAGTGGGACTTGCTTTCCTTTTAAGCAAGGGAATTTATCTTCTAGGGAGAGAGGAGGGGGATTGAAGGGTTGAGGGAGAAGAAAAATACTTATGAAGGAAGTTCTCAATCCCTAAAATCCTTTGGGAACTTGGATTCCCAAATGGTCCTTGATGAAATGCCTTTGACACCAAATGGGACCACACGGGGCCAAGTGGACCCAGCCTAGGTTCGGGGATGGAATTTAGCAACCAATGATGTTCCTATCCTAGACAAGGTGAGGGGAAAGGATCAGACAAGAGTTTTTACTTCGATAGGTCAAATTGATCCTACTAGGTTCTATCCTTGGGAACACCTAGGCAAAACTTGATCCTAGAGCTAGGGCTTGAGGTATCCAGAGATTCCATCGTCAAAATTGGCCCAAGTTCTGTGGAGAGTGAGGGCACCCAACAACGCAACTGCCTCTAGGATATAGAAGTTTTCCTCTAGCTAGATTCCTGGGAAATTGTTGCCCTAGGTGACCTAATGGGGCTAGACCTAGGGAATGTGAAAATTTCTTAATCTAAGAAACCCTACTACAGTATCTTGATTTACTTCTCCTACTTGAATTAAGTTACAAGTTAATTTATGAAATATTCAATAAATTAGTGAAGTAAATAGTAAATACAACTAGCAACCTACACATATAGATCAAATACTGAATAACATGCTCATAGACAAAGTGACACACAGCTTTTCTGGACAACTGTCCCCGGAAAAAATCCAATGCGGGAAAACCGGTGCAACTAGCTCTGGAGGGTTTTCATTATTATGCAATTTCTAAGTATAATAATCCTGGGCACCAAAACTAGTTCACCCAACAGAGAAATAAAAACAGTAGTAATATGTTGCTTTGAATCCCTCTACGTCAGCTTGACTAGCTTGCATCGACCTCTACGCTTCTCAGTAAGGGCCTGCGTCACACTTGAAGGGCTTACACTGCCCCTGCGCTGCCTTGACTGGGCCTGCGTCAGCCTTGCGTGGCTCCTGCTGCCTCTGTGCTGCCCCTGCTAGGCTCTGGCTAGACTGCGTGGCTCCTGCTGCCCCTGCTGCTCTGGCTAGCTGGAATGCTTAAGCAGAAAAAGAATAGGTAAGAAAGAAGGCACTAGCCAAAGGTAATGCATAACAGTCATAAAAATTGAAGAAATGAAATGAAAATAGATCAATGTCCACAAATAACTGAAATAGCTCAATGGGACTAGAGAGTAAAAGCTTTGACAACAGCAATAAGTGCTTATAGCATCAGCTAAGAGAATAGAGGAGACTAGTTCACGAGGTTAAAATGTTGTATAATTGTTGGCACAGGAAAACTGTAGAATTGTTAGAGTAAATCTTTGCAGGTACCATTAGTTGGTGATCATTGATTATCATTTTATTTCATCAAATACCCCGATGAATGGGCCTTACAAGCTATTTGCGTAGACAAATGCCACCGAAGCTGTGTGATGGAAAAATATTCACACTATATTGAAGAAAACACCTACCAAATAAGGATGACATTTCAAATGGGGCAAGAAACAATAGAGAGATAAACATCGAAAAAGTTAAAATTCTAGGGCAACAGGAAAGAAACTAGGTAGCATGGTAGAAAGCACAACAAAGAAAATTATAAAAATGGAAAACCCTACAAATTAGCACCCATCAAAACATCACCACAATTTTTTCTTTAACTCTAAATCTCCAAATTCATCAAATTATATCATGTATTGAAACCTGATCCTCTCTGTTAGCGATTTTGAAGATAAGGCTGAGAACTTACTATAGAACCATCACCTACATGTAGTGATCTTATTCTGTGACCAGACAACCTACTTTCGTGAAGACACGGAAAGGTAAACACTCTCTGCCAAGATTTTCCATACAACCTAGGTTGAGCAACCACATATATATCACCAGTTTTTTCTCTTCAGATTTGTAATTTAGAAGAGCTTTGTCTAACCACCTCTGGGTTGCTCCCAGAGTCACCCAGGGAAGCCGTCTCAACATCATCCTCTTTCTGTAGTACCTAATTAGTAATTTAATTAACCATAACAGTTTCTTGATCATGCAGGTATTTCAAATATATTTCCAATAAGCATAAAGCTTTCATGTTAAACAATCAGGTCAAAATACTTTAGACTATGATGCAAAAAATACAAAGAAACCTCACCAACACTCAAAGGACAAACAAAGTCAAACCTCTACAAAGTATAAATAGATATCTGATAAACTTCATTCCACCACAAAAATGTGCTTAACTAAATAAAATTCTAATTATTGTGCTTTCAAGACAAAGCTTTCAAGGGCAGTGATGTTATAAACATACCCCTACACCTCGTGAACAATCAATGTGTATAATTAGACCATCATAAGGCTCATTTTAAACATCATTATTATCATTTTATAAATCATTTTCATCAAATCAACAAGAAGCAAGCAACAATTGCACTTAGTTCCACTGAAGCAAAGTATATGGAAGTTTCATATACTTATTATGAATCTATCTAGATTTGCAACTTGATTATAGAGTCAACCAATCAGTTGTTGAAGCCCAATATTCTCTCTTGTGAGAATCAAAGTTACATCAAGCTCTATGAAAATCCAATGTTTCATGACCATTTCAAACACATTGATATTCAATACAATTTCCTAAGATTCCAAGTTCATTATGGAGTTGGTAGTGTTGGACCACATTCTGACAAAGTTGCATATGGTTAATAGTTTGACAAAGCTCCTAACAAAGGGGAAGTTTGACAAGTTGGGGGAGAATCTTGGGTTATTGGTCACTCCCTCCTTAGCACATCCGAAACTCACTGACACTTCCTGTCACAAACTCTTATTCATTCATTTTTAAATATAGTTTTATCTGGTCTGTTATGATGAACTGTCTAGTGGAATATCCATGATAGTTTATGAATCACCCCAATATCTATCCTTTATGCAAGTCATATGATGATATTTCTTCACACTTATTTATCTCTAGTTGTCCAAACACAGTGCAGTTCATCACCACCACCCTTGCAAAATTGAACATGATAGGCTCGTGGTCCTATCTAAGCTTGGAATAAAATTTCAAAACTTAGTTACACAACATGATGGAATATTATTATAAAGGTTTCCCATGCATTCTAATCAACAATATCTAGTGGGATTGGAACAACAACACATTTTGTTCACGAGAAATATCCATGATATTTTATGAATCACCCCTTATTTATCTCTTGTCCCAACACGGTGCAGGTCATCACCACCACCCTTGAAAATTTGAACATGATAGGCTCGTGGTCCTATCTAAGCTTGGAAGAAAATTTCAAAACTTAGTTACACAACATCATGGAAGATTTTTTAAAAAAGTTTCCCATGCATTCTAATCAGCAATATCTAGTGGGATTGGAACAACAACACATTTTGTTCATGAAAAATATCCATGATAGTTTATGAATCACCCCAACATCTATCCTTTATGAAAGTCATATGATGATATTTCTTCACACTTATTTATCTCTTGTCCCAACATAGTGCAGGTCGTCACCAGTACCACCCTTGCAAAATTGAACATGATAGGCTCATGGTCCTATCTAAGCTTGGTTGAAAATTTCAAAACTTAGTTACACAACATCATGGAAGATTTATTAAAAAGGTTTCCCATGCATTCTAATCAACAATATCTGGTGGGATTGGAACAACAACACATTTTTTTCACGAGAAATATCCATGATAGTTTACGAATCACCCCAACATATATCCTTTATGCAAGTCATATGATGATATTTCTTCACACTTATTTATCTCTTGTCCCAACACAGTGTAGGTCATCAACACCACCCTTGCAAAATTGAACATGACAGGCTCGTTGTCCTATCTAAGCTTGGAAGAAAATTTCAAAACTTAGTTGCTCAACATCATGGAAGATTATTCTAAAGGTATCCCATGCATTCTAATCAGCAATATCTTGTGGGATTGGAACAAAAACACATTTTTTTCACGAGAAATTCTAACAAAGATCACAATTAAATTGATAAAAAATAGTGTTTGGAAGACAAGATTCATCCTAAACCACAAAATAATGGATTTTGGTAATTCCTCCACTCCCTCTTGGATGCCCTTGTGACTTATTTGATGGTGTTGCACAAGTTATCCCACCTAGATGCAAAGTGGGTGTGGTACTCTTCCTCTCCCAGTCTTATAGCGATAAAGTAAGGCATACCCAAATTTAAGTCTCCAACAAATGAGTTGATTCCACTGCTCTTTGTACCCTTCTGGAAATTGCATCCATCAAAAGAGTCAAATCCCTATAGATCATGGGGGATTCAAAAATCATGATCAATTGGGTCAATAATTCATGATAGAAAACATCTACCTACACCCCATCCTACAAGATATCATAGATTCCCCCAACTCTTTGGACTAGCTATCTTTCAAACACATTCTGAAGGAGATAAATACCACAACATACAAGCTTTCAAAAGAATCTCTCAAATTTCCCATCGATACCTTTGTGGTATCAAACTCCATCGATAGGATGGAGTATGACCAAATGATTATTCATGTCTAAGCTCGAAAAACAAGCCAATCTAGATTGATGCATGCACATTCCAATCATGACAATTAATTTCTACATCTTCTCAATAGAAAAAACAAGTAATATTTTTTCTCTGTTCACTTTACAACATAAACACCAATTTCACCCATATTGTTAGGATAAGTTGAATGATATGACCGAAAAGGTGGGAGGAGTATTTTGTGGCGTATTGAACAGGACTGGGGGACACACATGTAGCATGGATGGGTAGAAGTTGGATGTCCAAGCATGGTTTACTAAGATCTATAATCCAGGCATTAGAGAATGAGAAGGGGGATTAAGACCTAATGTCATAGGGGCTAGGGGGCCTAGAGGGAAGGTAACAAGAGAAATTGAAAGGGGAACCCCTCATAGTGGTGATAAGGGCATTAGGGGCCCCATTATCACAACCAATAAGTCATTAACCCATAACCATTAAATTCCCTATCCCTTAACCCTGAAGCCATACTCTCTTAACCCCTACACTCATACCTCATAAGCCACCGAAGCCTTGACGCATTAAACCTTAAGCTATTAACTCATAACCTAGAATCCATGAACCCCCTAAGCACTAACCCCTTATTCTCTTAACCCGTGACCCTTAAACCTTAATCCATAACCCCCAAACACCTTAAAACCTAACCCCTTAGCCCCTAACACCTAAATCCCTTAATTATTAAGCCCTTAACCCCTAAATCCCTTTCCCCCCAAGCCCTTGGCCCTTAAATCTTAACTCTTGAAGCCCTTAACCACTTAGTATCTAAGGCAAAACACAACACCTCAAACCAACAAAATAACCTCTTAGGAGAATCCTTCACCTCTAACTAAGAATATTGGTACCATTTTATTTTTAGAGAACTGGGTATTGGTCTCGAGGGTGTGCGTTTGTGGGTAATGCGCTTATAACATGTATACCAAATGTAGAACAACTGGATAATTTGAAAAACCTCAATAAGAATTGCTCACAATATCTACTCTTCATGTTGACATGGAGCTTGTAGTGTTCTCCCACATAAGGAGTTGACAATGAATAAATCACTCATAATGACACAACCTATTCAACCCTAATGAACAAGGAGCTAACCCTTGATAGAAATATTTTGTTTTCTAAAAAACCACAATTGTGTCAATGTATAATACTATACATAAGAGAAAATAAAATGATATTATCCACATCAATTCTTGAAATAGCCTCACATTTGCCACGAGTGGTGAGCCAAGGGGTGAATGTAGGGCACTATTAAAGTTACATCATGTTTAAATTCCTTTTACATCACGAGATTGTTCTCCATTAGGGTTGATGCACCATCACAAGGGAGCATGACACCTTTTTGTGGGGGAGCGATTAAAGTTGTAACACAATTCAGGTGACATACACCTCCAATGTAAATGACATCATTATACGTTTGTGTCAATTTGTTAAAGAGGTTATTTATAAACAATAAATTTAGTACTTGGACTTCATATTTTCATGGCCTTGACTCTAAGATGGATTTGTACTAGGAACACTTCATGCAAATAAGAGGGGGCCTTAATTTTGAACCCTCATACACACAAGAGCACTAGATGTTTCCCTTAAGATCCCCCATGGTGGTTTCAAAGTGGGTTTACATTAGTGTCTAGTTGAAACCAATGACATCATGATATTCCTCTTCTCAATAACATCTTCTAGCTTTTCCATATACACAACATTGAGTTAGAGGATCACCTCATCTAATGATCTTACAATTACAAGTTGTAAAAGTTCTCCTACTAAATTAATACTAAATTTGAGAAATTTGAAGTGATCGAACTAAAAATGACTAACTTAAACGGCTAAGAAAGTCATAATACATTGCATGTATTTCTCTGATCTCTAGGATGAAAGGGAAACCAAACTCAAAGCTAGACAATGTGCATACATTGAAGATGGATTCAATTTTGGAAACTATCATTTAAAAAGAGGCTAGCTCTGCCCCAAAATGACAGTGCCTCCTCCAATACCTTGCCACAACTTCCATAGTTGTCAATTTTTACAATAATAGAACCTCTAAGTACAAGCTTACCATATACTTAGAACTTAGGTTGGAATTTATTTGATTCTTGAACTCTTTAGATGATGACTAAAGATCATTAAATATATAGATTGAAGCATTTGCTTGTAGTTATTGATGAACTTGTTAACCATCCATAGAGGAATACTTCCCTCAGAAATGTACTTGATTTTGTCCACAATGAAAGAATCCTACTATGTTTTTGGTATATTCGACAAGACTACATCTTTAAAGTAATGAAGATTTAATTATTAATGTTTGAAAATCCTTTAAGAGGTGGAGACAATCAAATTCACATAAGAGGAGGTATTCCCTTTGTTTAGCGAACCTCCATGGAGAGAAAGCAATAAATGCAAGATTAACCTATTGTTTATGTGATAATTAGGGAATGTATATCCATTCTCTCAAAAATTAGTCTTAGATAATGAGAAAGAATCTCCTATTTATTCTAAATAATCCTTAATGCTATTTATAGAATACCTTCTCACCATCACAATCACAATAGTCATTTTTTTAAGAAAAAAACTACAACAAAACTTTAAATATGCAAATAAATAACCTTCATACATGAAGGTGAAAACATATTTAAAAATAAAATAAAATAAATTAAAATATAATATAGAAAAATTAACAAAAATCTTGATACAACATTAATTTAAATAATTTTCTTTAACACAAATATATTATTAAAAACTACAAATTAACATTAATAAATAAATAATTTATATAAAACCCCACTTTAATAATGAATAATTACTTAATTTATAATTGATTTATATATCGATTCAATGTGACTCAAAGAAATGACACAAGCCATTATAATTATCCCACCCAATCACTTAGTTTCATTCCTTTGCCCTCTTGTTCCATTTATTTTTCCAAATTAAAAAAAAATATTAAACTATTCCAAATTCTTTGAAATCATTTGACTCAAATACAAATATATGGTGCCTTTACATTTAATGCCTCTTTGTATTTTGCCGCTATTGCATTATCCCTCTCCCTGCCCTGAAACGAGCTCACGCACTGACTCTCCCTACCCTGAAACAAGCTCACGCATTGAAACGAGCTCAGGAGCTCGCTTTTGTACAATCCTGGTTTGCAATCGCTCTAGAATAAATCCTCGAGCCCCCAGATCCCTTCATGCACGGGTTCCAACAGATCATTTATGCACGACTTCCAACAAATCATTTGTGTTTCTTCACCGAGTTCAGAAAAGGTATTTTCTGCAAGAGAATGCTTAAATTGCAAAATCCCATAAATTTTTTTTGTGGCTGTCACGAATCCTGTATGCTCTGTCTTGGAGAAAATTCATTAAATAAGCCACTGTATTCTCTGAACTAAATTTGTCGAAATAGGTCTTGCTCAAAACACTGTTTTAAGCAGCAAAATTAGAGAAAAAAAAAGTTGATTAAAGTATCTACAATGGTTCTTTGGTTCCCTCAGTTCAATTATTTTAAGCTTTCAATGGAAAATTTTAACCCTATTTTGGCTTATAGACAATATTTCATAAGCTAAGGCTCTCTATAAATGGACTAGAGGAGGTTGTGCTCAAAAATTTGTTTAAAAAAACGACAGAGTTTGCGAATAAATTCATTGAGTTAAAGGATGGGGATTCTGATACATTTCGAGTAGTTTGATTGAATGATTTCTCTTTCTGTTCTGCACATTTCAAAGTCTTGGGAGAATGGACATTGATTATTCTGGTATTTGACGGTATTCTATTCAAATTACACAGAGGAAGATAGAAAGTTAGGGCTTTTAGAGGCTGGGCGTACAGAATGCCAAAATCTTTACAGGTTTTTGTGAGATTTTTAAGACTGTCAAATAGGATAGAACATTAGGGCTTTCACTAAGCCAAGAAGGCTAATGTCACATTCTTTACAGATTTACTTAAGAGTTACGAGACTGAACATTTTTGATGTTCAGGTGGTTCATAGATATCTTCAAGTGGTTTCTATTTGTATGGAACAAGCAGTTTCTGTTTGTATGCAACCGAGAATTTGATACATCAACTGAAATACTATGCTTTAATAGGTTTTCCCTTTCAAATCATCTTTGTGCAATAGAATACAATCTTTAATGTTCTTTAGTGTATGGATAAGTCAAAACTAATGGATCAAGAAGCAGGGACTATAGAAAAAGTTACTAATGGAGGGAAACGTTATCCTTCACAAGATAACAACGTAGAGGTACTTTTTTGTTGTTTTGGCCAGAATAGGCCATCCAAGTAGGCCTTAGAAGTTACAGAGAGAAGCTCTTTGTTTTCTTTTACAACGGCTGAAGTGGAAAATTGTTGCCACATTCTGGGGTCACCTCTGTCCATTATAGAAGGAGGTCTTGTAACCTTCTCCGAGTTGCCAGTTTCTCTCTAAGAAAGTTTGTATGGAAAACCAATGTTCTATTGAAGGTTTAATCATACAAAGGATGCATAAAATGAAACTCCTTTAGTGAGTCCAAGAAAAATACCTGGCAAAGAATTGGTGCAAAATGATACCTGTAGAAGAGCCGACAAAGTTCCAAAATTAGAGCCAACTTCGCCAATTAAAAACTGCAAACAACCTGGAATCCTATCTTCAGGACGAGATTGTTTGAAGCACCCCAAAAATTCAAGTATGTTGCTACTGTGCTACCTTTCTATAGACTGGAATTATTTCTTTTATTGCTGTAATATCAGTTATATAGTCTTGGTTCAAACATTTGAAAGATAGACTTGATTTTTCATCCAGTTGATTATGAGACTTTGTACTCAAGGTCATGAGAAAAAAAATCCAATACTTTTCAGCTAGTCAAGCATAAGTTCTTGAAAGTTAAATAGTAACTGTCTCTATCTAGTTTCCCACTGTGCAACGGGCATATCGCTGATTTTAGCAAGCCTTAGCATTTTCCTCTCTAACTGCATAAGGAAGCAAATTTCTGAACTCTTCCCTGACACACATGAAAGTCAGATGCAGTTTCGGCAATGGTATTCGCAAATTATAAGAAATTATTGTACAAGAACCTTCTTATAGTCCTTGCTTCTCAATGCCAAGCAGATGCTACAATGAGAATTTTGTCCAACCATCCTTAGACTTTTAGCTATTGCAGTATGATTTATGGAGCAAAGATTTAACTGTGTCTTTATTGTTTATTTGCTCTTTCCAACCTGGATTGTTTATCTGCTCTTAATAGTTCATTTCCTTGAGAGCACAAGGCTGCCTTTTAAGTGCCCATTTTCCCTTCTTTATTACACAAATATCCAAAACAACCTTGTTACCTTGCATCTATTCTTTGACTCCTTCCTTCTTCCATTGATCCTCTAGATGATAATATGGAGGTTAATCATAAAAACAAGACAAGATACACTGCTCATATTCCAGATAGGATTTCTTCATTTCTACATGTGCCAGGGCCCAGAACCCAGTTGAATTTTCCTTCTTGTGACAAATACAAAATGATACACCGCTCATATTCCAGACAGGATTTCTCCATTTCTACATATGCCAAAACCCAGTTGAATTTTCCTTCCTCTTATCATCTTGATTCTTGCTTAGCTTAGTCCAACTTCTTACTTTGGAAGTTTACAAAAAAGTTACAGAATCCATAACATCTTGTGTACCTGAGTGGTGCATTTCCAAAATCAACAGGTGAAGTCCAATTTCCCAGCGTCCAAATTCCTTCAATTCACTATTGATACAAAACAAGAAATTATAGCTAGCTGCTAACATTCTCACTTAAAGCTTTAACAAGATTCCCAGGAATTACATATATCCTTTAGTGTTTCTAGTCATCAGAATTTAAGGAGCCAGTTTAGAAAATCTCACACATAGAGGGAAATCAACAAGAACATTCTTCAAAATATTAAAGCCAGACTCTCCTTAAAAATTACATCTCTATGATTCCTACTAATAAAAATACGAGTCGATTAGGCTTGTACTAGTGCAATAAGAACATATACCATGCTAGGGACTAATGTTTTATTCTTACCAGGTTTATCCCCATTGCTAGCTTCCAACATGAGTGATTCCCTTTGGTGATTTCTCACCGTCAACATTTAGCCTACATAGGGCTTGGTCTAGTGGTAAGTTGGACCAATTTAGATGCTGGAGACCAAGCTTCTATTCCCTATAGACATAGAAGTTTACTAGGACTATCTTGATTGGCTAGCCTGCAACGTTAGTGGCACCCTTAAGAGGGCTTCTGGCCATCAACATGAGCTGCAAGAAAAAATGATCTACCAATAAGGGGGAGTGCATATGATGACTTGGGTTCAAACCCTAACAAGTGCACTCCATTGTGTTACTAAGGGCCCATGATGAGGCCAAGAGGAAAATACAAAATTCAAGTCCAAATGGATTTTATATGGGCATAGAAACCCCTCAAATGTGGCAACTTAGCCAATGTTCCACTATGTTTGACAGTGCTCTTCCCCATGTTATAGTGGGGAAGTGTTTCCCCTGCTTTTGACCAAAAATAAAATAACAACCTAGAGAAGATATTAAAGCCAGACCATCCTTAAAAATCACATCTCTATCATTCCTACTAATAAAAATATGAGTTGATTAGGCTTGTTCTAGTGTAATTTAAGAACATATACCATGCTAGGGACTAATGTTTTATTCCTATTTGGCACAAAAGTGACCAGGTTTATCCCCATTGACTAGCTTCCAACATCAGTGGCTCCCTCTGGTGATTTCTCACCATCAATATTTAGCCTACATAGGGCTTGGTCTAGTGGTAAGTTGGACCAATTTCGATGCTGGAGACCAAGCTTCTATTCCCTATAGGCATAGAAGTTGACTAGGACTATCTTGATTGGCTAGCCTGCAACATTAGTGCCACATGTTGTGGCCCTGTAATTTATAAGATTGGCAAGAATAAACGACAGAGGACAGCATCAAACCGCTTTGGAGTCCAGAACCTATCCTTCCTAGACTCAGAGAGGGCTCTCTCTGTTTTTATGATTTAGCTTGATGGTTATAAAGGCTGATATTAGGCTAGTTATAGAAATTATGAGGGCTATTTGTTTTGATTGATTATGTGGTTAGACAGATAGAGCTATGAAACTTAATCCATTGGGCTATGGAATCATAAAAGGCTGAATTGTGCATCAACTTTTCAAGGGAATTCACAGGGAAAGCTAACTATGCAGACTAGATCTTACTGGCAATGTGAATATGAGATGGAAGAAAACAATGAGTTCAGTAATAGCTAAAGAGTAGTTAAGAATTCTTTAACTATACTTGAGAAGAAAACATTAAGATAGTAAACACAGACAAAATTAAGGTGCTCTCTTAGCAAATCTTAATCTAAATTTTATGTTTCACAATTAGACAAATTGATGCTCAGCATGAACAAGGTCCAACCCTTGATAATGAAAATACAAGTAGTATTTAACTGCAACTATGCTGGTTGCCCTAATCTACTTCGGCAATATTCATTAACTACAATTTAATTAGAATTTGACAACTGTGGCCATGCAAGGCCCGAACAAAAAATATCTCTGGCAAAACTGACTGTAACATTAACTTTGGCAGCTCTTCGTAAATCAAAAAGGTATGCTGAAAGTGGCTGAGGTGGTCATGAAGAGGCAACGCTGGGTGGCTCTGACATCTGGCTCTGCCATTCAGACCGCCTTTGCTGGATCATTAGTTCTAATGCGGTGCTGGCTACCATGTGTACCCTCAAATATCTTTGTCCAATATTTGCCATCAGTCACCAATTTTTGCATCTACATCGTCAATTTCTTTTCCTAGCTTGTGAAGCATAGCATCGATCCTATTTATCAGAGAAGACGAAACATTTCTTCCTACAGAAACTTTAGTCGCATGACACTTTGCATCCTTTGATAGCTAGACACAGAGAATCCTTCACCCTTGTTAGGAAAGGTTGAATTGGTGGCTTCACATTGCTATTTATGCTCAGTCACACTATCTGAAGGAAGAGATTGTGTTGCCTTCTGTGGTATCTCAAATATACCCTTTACAAAACAATCAATTCCTCCTGCTATCTTAATTTCCTCCATGTGGCCCTCAATTATATCTTGCAACACTTGTGTTGGAGTTCGCTTGACCTTTTTTCCACAGTTTGACATTTGTTGCTGCTTGTAATCTCTTACTTCAGCTAATGATTCTTCTCTTGTTTTCTCCCTCTTTGTCCCCTGATAGGAAGAACGCTGCCATATAAGGCCATCCTGCTCAAGTATGGGTTTATAATCGGAACGCCTTTTCCACTCCTTTGTAGCCTTCCTCACGACATTTTCATGCACAACTAATAGCTTAAAGCATTTCAAAATTGCAGGAAGCTTTGCCTCTTGGACAAAGGCAATTAAGACCTCTGCATGACGAATGATGAACTCAACAACATCCGAACCAAATCAATAGTAGAACACTGGCCATACACATTCTCGAGATTTTCCACTACAACATATTCTCCTTGTGAAAGCTTAAACTTCTGAAAGTGCCTCATATCCCATTTCAGGGACAAACTCAAGGCAAACATCAATATTCGGAACAAGTGGACCAACAGTCCCGATTGTTGAAATAACATTTGGAAGGGAAACAAAACTTCCCTCAAAATTTTCTGTCAAACCATAGTCCTATACAACATGGAAACATGTCACTACTCGTAGAAACTCTTCCACATGTCTTGCAAGTGG